>JAUTYZ010196043.1:0-10660 GCA_032273725.1 Panulirus interruptus
TCCACACATTCATCAGCGTGTCCAGGACCTTTCCCCCATAACCACCCTATGTTCACTTCGACTCCCACTACATCTTTGCAGTTAATAATGTTGCTTGCTCTTTGACATATGAATACTAGAACAGCTGATAAATCAAATAAAAAGATCCTTCAAGTTTCAACCTATGAGAAATTTTAAGTAAGGTTTAGGTTTAAGAAGAATCAGTTTCATTAGGCTGTTGCTAGGTTGTACATGACTATTCTACATCTGTAAGAATCTCTGGTGTCTGCCCAGGACTAGTCTGCCTCAGTAAGTTTCGATGGTGGATAGTTCTTGTATATCAGGGAACCAAATGTTGTCTAAGAATCTCTTTGCTTCATCCTACACTGAGATGATATGTAAACACCCGTAAAATATAATATATTTCACTTCATCCCAGACTGAGAGGATATATAAACACTAGTAAATTATGACAATATATATTTTGATAAATACGATATGTACTAACAAAATATGGAATTTTTCTAGAAACTGGCTCACTTGGCAGTAAAAGACCTGGATGCAATAACAAGTGATTCTTCTCATCATCATTGAAACTACAAGAAACAGGAAGTATCAGTATTTCTGAAAATATAAATAAATTGAAATAACTACAGAAAAGGTAAAAATGCCTGGCAGTGTAATCAAAGTTATACTTGAAAGGAGTATATTGCTTATTTCCTCAGCTAGTTAATAACTCCTTCCAAATAGTGTGTAGAACTTGGCAGGCTGCCCACACTTAGGATGTATACAGGTCTTGCCTGTAGCATTACCAGGCTGGTCAAAGGGTATGCAAAGGCTCTTGGCTCCCATACTTGGACCTTTTGTAGAGGAAGGCTCATCACAGGCAGAATCTTTCTTGATATTGTCTTCACATGATTCATTTCCACAATATGGAGCCAGAATTATATTACTGCCATCAAGTGCAGTTATGAATTCTTCCCAGCTATGCACCTGGAATATTTCAAAACCATGAAGGAATATAAATTTGTTCAGTAATGAAAAACAGTGTTTAGATCTTAAGACAGGATAAACATATTACTCACAGTCATGCTTGGGCATACATACACATAAGGTACTGAAAAATAAAAATCCTAAATTAATCTTTTCAAACTGGCCATCATATACATGAAATAGCTAACTAAGCTGCTAGTTCTTTCTGTACTTCATCCCGAAATATACTAATTCCAAAAATGGGACCCTGATACTAAATTTTAATAGATTCAGCTGCTTTTAGTATCATAAAGTGAAATGAAAAATATATTCTTAAAGTTCTCTTTGCTAAAGCTATCTATGAATTATGAATAAGAAATTAATTTCTGTTCTTACCAAATCGATCAAAATTTCTATTATAGTTATCTCTAAAACTTTTATTTTGGGGTGGATCAAGTACTCAGCCTCACAGGTCATTCATATATGTACCTTGAAGTACAGTAAGAAAATGTATAAAGGCACTTCATAATCATTCATTTTGTTAACTATGCTGAGCTATGAGAAGTTCATCTCCATTCATCCTTTTACCTAAAAGAGAAGTATCTTTACTATGTATGACCAGTACTCATTCTCCTGGCATCATCATCATATGAAATACTACTATCCCTTTACTCTTCATTCACTTAATCTATTCATCCATTTTCTACCTTTTCTTCCTGTATCTTTGATCATACTCTCATAGATCATCTACACCAACCTCTAATCTACCTTATACAGTATTCTGTATGGCCATACCATCTTAATATGCTTTTATACATTTCTGATAACTCTTTTACATAAACTATCTTTATGAGGTCCTCTTTCACTGCCTGTTCTCTTAATTTATACAATCTATCCCTATCTTCAAAACCCGTTCCCTTTAGGAACTCCCTCAAGGGTGTGGCCACAGGAAAAGAGTCTGAAGTTGTACTAAAAGATACTACTCAAGCTATTCATCTCTCCTTCCCTTATTTCATCTGTCTGTGTCTAAGAAGAAATCTAAAGCTTAACAACAATACAATTGTGCAATTTTTCCATTATGCAAGTTTCTTGTACACTCTTCATTGACCTTCTTCCTATTTATGTTTTCAGAGTCCCTCCAACTTTTCTGTCTAGCATTATTCTACTCAAAGTTTCTCTTTTCCTTCTGCTATCTTTATGAAACATCATTCCTAGGCAATTTAAATCCTTCACAACTTTTGATTCTTCCCTATTCAAAGCGAAATTATGCTGAAAGAAACTCTCCCTTTTCAAACATATATCTCCACTACATTTGTCTTGTACACATCATCCAAATTCCATTTCATTCTTCCAAAACTTTTTCATTGATTAAGCAGACAGCTTTCAATTCCCATTGCAACTGTTGTAGTTTCCATTCTGATCCACCATACACATTTCTAAAAAGAGATCATACACACTGTAGCACCATTATTTATCATTTACACACCCTTACATAAAGAAAAGTACCAAAGTTCAGTAGTCTTGTATACACATTATAGATTTCAATAAACTTCTTATAGATAAATATTTGAAATGTTAAAAAAATTTCAAAAACATACAAAATTCCCTCTCAATTGCATTTCTGATCCTTAAATGCTATATAGAAGCTATTCTCTCTTAAGATGTTTCTACATGCTACCAAAGTAGAAAAAAAATGGTTTGCAGAACCTCTTTCATCTTAAATATTCTTTGCTCCCTGCCTACAACAGTTTTAGTTATCCAAATTTTCATGATCAATCACAGTCCTATATTATACCTTACCAGAAGTGGCAAAAAAATATCCACTTGTACTATGATTTATAATATCTTTTCTTTTGAAACCTTCAGAAACTTACCAATTTCTTATGTGATTCCAAATCATCCTTTGCCTGTGCAAAGAGACTGTTATGAATCTGGTCTAAAAGTCCTATAATCTTGCACTCAAGTTCAGCAATTGGTATGGTAAGTTTTTCTTTGGTGTCTCGACGAACTGCAACAGCCTCTTGCTTAGCCAAATCCCGTGGACCAACATCTAGTCGCACAGGAACCCCCTGTAATAATGAATGATTCCCACGAAAATAAGTGTGTATGCATCTGATTTACAAAAATTTCTTTGACAAGAGCCAATATCAGTTTGGCATTAACATTCCTAAACGTACAACACAGCTTACTACTTTATAATTAATTAAGATATAAGACTTAATATGAATAGGGGCTATAATCTGAAGTAGCCTTAACTTGCCTGATGAAATTCATGTTCATACCAATTTGATAAAGTGCAGGGACAGTAACTACCATCCCTCTTCCTACAGTTCATTGTTTCAGTAAGTAACTATTTATATCTAAATAGGAGAAAATCTATACACCTGCACTGTAGAAACTAGTCTTTTCTAATATTTACAAAATATTATGGCTACAAACCTTCATCTCCCAGTGATTAAACTTCCAACCTGGGCTATAGTTCTCTCTTAGATCACACTCTGCACGTACAGATGACTTTTTTTGCAATTGTTTTTCCAGTATTGTGCAGCCATCATACAGTTCTTTCCTTTGTTCATCTGTCATCTTAGCACTGATTCCACAAGGCACTATTATAACCTGCAAGAATTTTCATAGTTAGAACATTCAGGCAATCCTTTCCTGTCTTTTTTCACTGCTGCACTACTTTCCTTAACTCTTTTTTTTAAATGTATTTTCCTTTCTGTGTATACTCCACCCTTATCAACCTGCAATCTCAATACCCTCATCTCTTGTCAACTTCTAACACCACTTAAGAAATCCCCGTATCACTTATGTCATTAACACCCCCAAATCATTTCCTTTGAATAATTTTCCAACCTTTTGCAAAAAACATCCAGCATTCAAACATCTTTGTATAAAATACCTCTTATTCACATAATTCAGTATCTGTAAGAAATACAAGCAGATATGAATATAATGGAGAGGAATCGCTACACAACCCACAGCTGACTAGAGAAATGCAACCTGAAAGTGAAGAATGTGAATGTAAACTCTTTATTTTCTTTATTCCTAAAGAGTTCAAGAGTTCAAATAATCTTTAGCACTGTGAAACTCTGAGATGATTCTGACAAGAAAGAAAATTCTTTACTCAGTAAATATTTGATGGAAGCACTGTGGAGAGAATAAGCAAGAACATATACACAAGTACCAAATTGCACCTACAGGAGAATGACACCTACATACAAAACAGATTAAATGGCACTGGGAAAACAGACTAAAATCATATTTAAGTAAGAAAAGTGATGCAAGTGATGAAATGAGCTCTACAGAAAAAGCAATACTCTCTGGAAAAGGCAGTTGTAAGTACTAAGGAGCTAGAAAGTTCTATAAAGTCAAATTGTTAAGTGGAAGACAATACCTGGATATCAGCAACTCTGGGAGGTAGTACAAGGCCCTTATCATCTCCATGTATCATCACCACAGCACCAATGGGACGTGTTGAAAGACCCCATGAGTTTTGGTAAACATAAGCCATTTCCTCTGTCTTAGGGTCCTCAAATGTTATGTCAAACATTCGAGAAAAGTTCTGTCCAAGATGATGTGATGTAGCTCCTTGAATTGCTCGACCACTAGCAGACACAAACGCTTCAATCGTAGTGGTAAAGTCTCCTCCAGCAAACTTTTCTTTTTCAGTTTTGCGACCCTTTACAACAGGGATGGCAAGGAGATCTTCATAAACCTGGAAAGAAATATCTTTTTCTTTATGAAATACTAATGCAAGATATTAGTCATAAAAATACAGTACTGTATGAACTATTGCTACTGTACTAACTTATGAGATCTTAACTCACTGATTTCCTATCCTTCATTTACATGGCATTACTCCACCTAAAATAGCACCAAACATAGTAAAGATAATGTAGTACACCTCATACCTCATGTATTCCAGAAATTTTTGTTAATAATACAACAGAAAAAAATGCCCTTGTTTTCTTTTGTTTCATGAATGCACTTACACATGTGTGAATGGGACAAAAATTCATATCAAAGTCAAGAATGCAACTATTTATACAAAATGTAGATATAAATTCTCACTCTTGGTGGGTATGGTACGGAGTACAAGAATAATGGTAACTAAAGAATGGTTGGATAGCCAGTATAGGAAGAGCAATGTAAAAATGCTTAGGGTAGGAATGTGAGACTTAGTGATGAAAATGATTGAAAAAATATCAGACTGGAATAAGACTATGACAGAAGGGTTCAATGAAGCAAAGGAAGATATATTTATGTGGTATTTTATATATGTAATCAATTGTTTTACATGAGAAATTAATATGGGCTTACATACTAGGAAAATTATAATGAACTTCTAAGAGGTTAAGTTCTAGGTGAAAAGAAATGAGAAAGTGTACTGGTCCAAGAGGTAACACTAAGTGTGAACGTTACAATGTTCCTATGCTTTAAGTTTCCCTTCTAAAGTTTTCAAGATTTTCAAAAGAAATTACCAACCTTTGCATATATATCTAGCATTCTATACACTTCCTCTTCAGCTTCTTCTTTTGTGGCAAAGGCTGAGTGTCCTTCCTGCCAAAGGAACTCTCGGGTTCGCAAAAATGGCTGAGGATGCTTGAACTCCCATCGCTGTTTGGTGAAAAACAAGGTATTATTAGGAAATTCCACAAACCATGCTTAACCATATGATAAATTACCCCAAACTTAAGTTTTTGATACATTGTACAGTACGCACCATTTTCCCCTCGGTCCATAACTTACTACTATATTACATTTCTAATTCATTTATTGGTAATCTAAAATTCATAAGCTTAACATGCAAACTATGAAGCACTTACATAAAAAATAAGTAATTCCTCACAGGCCAGCAAAACTTAGTAAAGCTCAGAAATAAGATAATTTTCAAATTACCTATGAAAACTGTAATGTGTGACCAATTCCTTTAGGATTAGGGTATTAACGGTATTGGGTACTACCTGTGTTTCTAAAGTCATTATATTAGATATGGCTCTTATATTCATACAGTGTAACAAAATTAAGCCTTTCCTTTTGATAGACACTGCTCTGGCAGCATGTGGATATCATTTTAGCACCCAATGGCAACGTGCCCTGGGCAAAACGCCACAGTCATTTTCTCTCCTGTAATATTTTCTTGTGATACTAATTTCCTATCCATGACAACATCCAGTCTATTATGTTTTGCAGGCCTGATTTCAAAATTTTATTGAACATCACAAGAATGTGATACTGTAAGGTATAAGTGGGTCACTACCTATTGGTAATGCATGGGGAGGACCTCGTCTCTTGAACTTTCCCTTACTCTTATTCAATAAAAGTACCTCTTTACATCTTTTCCAACAAATTTCTTCCTTAATTTCATATCATGGCATATGGCTGTCTTATCCTTGCATCTTTCAGAGATCTGTTCAGTCAAAATCAACAAACTGGTTTAAAAGCTTAAAGATTGTGAACAGGTCACCCCTTACATTTCTCTCTTCCATGGTGAGTAAATCAAAGATCTCTAATCATTCCCTGTAACTCTGCTCTCTTAATTCTGGTACCATCATTGTTGCCCTCCTCTGGATCTTATCTATTGGTCCTTTGTGCTTCTTAAAGTGCAGTGACCAAACTTGGAAAGCATAATCTAGTTTTGGACTGATGTATGATGCGAACAGTTTGATTAGGATTTCCTGTACCTGCATTCATTTCTAATAGCTGTCAGTAGATAGTTTGTTTCCCTAACCAGTCTCCTAAAATGGGACTTGGGTGTGGATATAAGTCCTTATCACACACATTTCTGTGTGTGTGTGTGTGTGTGTGTGTGTGTGTGTGTGTGTGTGTGTGTGTGAAAAGTATTGTCTTGATGCAGACATCTCCATTACAGTAAAGAATTTTTGGTGTATGGATGAGGTTTTGCATCACTTACCCAACCATATAAAAGAGGAACTGTATTGAACATAGATAAATGATATAAAAACTTTGATGACTTCATAGCAAAATACAAAAATACCAACCACAACGTTATTCCACTGGTTTATTTTCAAAGGCAGATCCCTGTAGGACTGAATCCATTTGGCATAAGCAGGGTACATAATAGTCTCAGACGTTGGTCGGACAGCTATAGGTTCTGCAAGTTTACTCCGTCCTGAGTGTGTAACCCAAGCTACCTGAAACCATATGTTTCTATTGTAATTACGAATGGAAAATAATTGTACCCACCAACGGGAAAAAATTTTGTTCACATACAACTTATGGAAACAATACACTGGTGTTTTTTCCTCTTCCTTTAGCTTTAATTCTTTTCCAACTACTACTGATAGTTCAACTACACTAATTGTAATAGTATTCCTTATTATTAAATTAGATTTGTAAATATCATAGCCTGCAAGGAGTCACCAAGTAAAAAAATGTTTACATCTCCCTTTCATAAATAAATTATTCTAGATAATATAAAGAACAGAATTGCATAATATTCATAACATTTTGTGGATCTGTACAACCACATGCCAAATCAGACAGAACATTATATGAATTCTCAAAGATTCACCTCTGGAGCAAAGTCAGCAATGTGTGTTTTTTCTTTCTCAAGTGCAGCCTGACTCACAAACAAGGGAAAATAACCATTTTTCACACCAGTCTTCTTAATCTCAGCATTCAAGAAACTCTGCATATGTTCCCAAATAGCGTATGACCAAGGTCGTAGAATATAGCAGCCAGATACATCATAGTACTCAATCATTTCTGCCTTGGTCAGTATCTGGAATAATAAATCATACCATATACTTTTACAGTAATGAGCATCATCAATGGAGGAATAATTGAAGAAATATTCATTATAATATCTTTATCAGAAACATGTCTTGTATCAATAGCAAACACCTGCTTTCATGAATTGCATTCTTTATCTATGTTATTACTCTAATGTCAATTGCTACATTTTGAGCTTTGCAGCTCATGCAGAATCTTCCCTAAATATTTATTTGCCAACCACCTCCACAGATAAGATGCTTAGGGTGAAACAGCAATGCTTGATTTCATCTACTAAGGAATTCTTAGTGAAGATTTGGTCATTACATAAGTGAAGTGTTTACCAACAGCTTGCACTACAAGAAATAAGAATATGTTAGAAAAGAATTGGAGTTGTTGATTATATAACTGGCATTTAAGCAGTGTTAAAACTGGTATTACCATGGGCACTGAAAAATGTTTTTAGCACTTCTTTGAATAGCATGGGCATTAAGAGAGAACTACCTCAGAAAACTTGAAATACAAAAGATGATTTGGAATCAATAAGAATAATAAGTAATACGAGTAATTAAGTAACTTGGCATCTCAAATTTTCAATCACAAAATCAAGCAGTACAAATAAATTGTGTTAAGATTTAAAAAGCTGACTTTAAGAAACAGTAATTTCCAGTAATGCAAATGACTACATTTTCTCTTATTTTACTGTGAATACTGTTTTTCCCCTGCAAAGCATAAAACTTTATGTACAATCTTCTACCATTAACTTACAACTCAAACAACAGCATGATGCAAGATTCATTCCAAGGACAAAAATAAAATTCCAGATAAATACAGAAAAATATATCACCATACCTTCTCTATCTCATGCATATCCAGTATGCTACAAGCAAACAATCCTCAGCAAACAATAAAGTTAAGAGAAATGTCAATGACCAATTCTTGCCTAAATACTCTCTCACTATTTCACCACATTCATTATGAGAAAGAAAGTAATCAACCCTTGTATGATACAGTTCACATGATGCAAACTACAAAATTAGATAGTTAACTAACATTAGAGTACCAGTCGGGCAAATTTTCAGACTTTGATGCTTCTAAACCCAATCTTGTCTCCTTCTTCGCTGCATCAACATCCTTGTTGTCCCCTGCTCTATCTGCCTTTTCTTTACTCGCCATCTTCAGTTCCTTGAGGCACTCCTTTGCTGAGAAATAAATTAAAATAAACTGATAATTATTACAACATTTTTGTTATGTAGCCATTATTGAAAGCTAATAACTGCAAGTGTTAGAATACTCAAGATTAAACAATATAATTAATTTTTCATACTTGATTGTTGATTCCCACTTTAGTGAGGCATCGCCAGGAACAGACAAAGATAGGCCGCAACCGCTCACATCTATTCTCTTGCTGTCATGTGTAATGCATTGAAACCACAGCTCCCTATCCACAACTGGGCCCTACAGACCTTTCCATAGTTTACTCTGGACACTTCATATGCCCTGATTCAGGCTATTAACAGCACATCGACCCCCGTATATCATATAATTCCAAGTCAATCTATCCCGTGCATGCCTTTCACCCTCCTGCATGTTCAGGCCCCGATCTCTCAAAAAAAAATTCACTCCATCCTTCCATCTCCAATTTGGTCTCCCTGTTATTCTTGTTCCCTCCACTTCTGACTTATGTATATCTTCTTTGTCAACCTTTCCGTATTCATTCTCTTCTTAAGTCCAAACCATTTCAGCACTCCCTCTTCAGCTCTCTTAACCACACTCTTCTTATTACCACACCTCTCTCTAACCATTTCATTACTTACTGGATCAAATCGCCACACAACACATATTGCCCTTAATTACACATTTCACTTCCAACACATCAACCCCTTTCACACAGCCCATCCACAGCCCACGCCCGCGTCCATACAACATTGCTGGAAGCGTTTTCGCTATTTCCCCCCAAGCGAGATAGCGTCAAGACCAGATGACCATAGTTTCTTCGAAGAAAAAAATCCTCCATTGGCCCCTTCGACTGTTCCTCTTTTGCTCACATTCATTCTCTAAGTGCCATGTAAAAGACATCGAAACCAGGGCCCACCATTCACAGCCAAGCCACAAAGACTATTTCATAATTTTCCCCAATTTCTTCCTCCATGCGTCCTGGTTCAGAACACTGACACCATGTCGTCTCTATATTCACAATGTTCCAATTTACTTCATCCAACGCACATCTCTCACCCTCCTGAATGTTCAGGCCCTGGTACCTCAAAGCTTTTTTCCCTACATCCTTCTATTTCCTTCTCGGTCCTCACCTTTCTTCTAGACCCTCCTATTTTTGACATACACCTCCTCTTAGGCAGTCTTTCTTCGCTCATCCTCTTTATGAGGCCAAACCATATCAGCACACCCTTCTCCGCTCTCTCAGTCACAGTACACTTACTAACCTCACTTTACTCTTACACTGTTAGAAAACCAGGGGCTTGGTTAGTCCCTGAAGCTCGTCCTAGTAGGATGTGTTGCTCTGTGCCTAGTTATCAGGTCAAGTGAGGTCACCACCGAACCACTAACCATCTACGGATAACTGCCTCTTACGGATTTACATTCATTTATCATTCGGTTTATATCTGTGTAATTCTTCATTACAATGCCACCGGCTACTCGCTACCCACGTACGTACATCCTATGGTCGGTGACTCGATAAGAATTTTTTGTGGTAACGGGACCAGACGGAGCTTACAAAGACTGGCTGTTCCGCGTAAATCGTAGTAATCTGCAAGATAAGATTAAACAGTGATATAAGTGAAATTACAGCAGCTGTCAAAGTTAAGGCTCTGAGACCGGAAATTCTAACACCCAGGGAGGAGATACAGCGACTGACGGGACGCCATGACATCACCCTCACTAACTCCCTCCCTAGCGACTGCTTCCACCACCGTCCCATCCCTCGCCAACCTAGTGCATCCCTCTCTCGATC
>JAUTYZ010196152.1:0-10659 GCA_032273725.1 Panulirus interruptus
GTGTATATATGTATGTATATGTGTGTATATATGTATATGTACATGTATGTGCATGTATGTATATATGTGTGTATATGAGTGGATGGGTCTTTGTTCGCCTGTTTCCTGGTGCTGCCTCGCTGATGTGGGAAACAGCGATCAATTATAATAATGATAGTGTGTAAGTGTATATATGTGTATATATGTGAATGAATGTGTCTTTCTTTGTCTGTTTCCTGGCGTTACCTTGCAAACGCAGGAAACGGCGATCAAGTATGAAAAAAATAATATATATATATATATATTTGATGTATTTACAATTACCCCAGGACCAAATTGTATGAAAGTTCTGGTGTTACTCAGGACCTTTCTAAAGGCTTCTTCAGCTCAAGGCTGCACTACTTCCAGTTGCAGGGAAATGTAGACTCCTCTGGAGTAAGAAGTTCTTTGGTGAGACTGTACAGCTTCACCAAAGATGACTTTTCATTCGCGTTGTAACCTCGAGCAGGTAAAGTCCAATAACACACATATATATTATCCCTAGGAATAGGGGAGAAAGAACTCTGCCCATGTATTCCCTGTGTGTCATTGAAGGTGACTAAAAGGAACAGAAAAGGGGGCCAAGTGAGGAATTTTCCCTTTAAGGCTCATTCATCTGTTCTGAACTCTGCTTCGTCAACGTGGGAAATGACGAATATGTATGAAAAAAATAAATATATGTATATATAAATGTGTGTGTGTGTGTGTGATTATGTAACAAATGAAACTTGATAAAAATTCGAAATTTCCCTTACAGTCTGGGAAGAGAACAACTGTGATGAGTATGTCAGAGCATGTCATTTGAGTGCTTTCCTTAAGAAATTTTACACCTTATCAGGCTTGGAATTGAAAGTTTATAGCTTGTTATCCACATGTGCAGTACCATATGCAGCTTGTTCTTTCTTGCTGCTCACCAAAGAAAATGGCTCACTAGTAACTTATTCGAGTAGAACAAAGAAGGATTTTTTTTATACATATTTTTACTCATGATCAAATAGTAGTGCTCCCTACTCCTTCAATTGAGGAAGTCAAAACAGAAGGGGTGTTACCTAGTTGCTCACCAGAGCAGGCAGGTGGTGCTTTTTAAGCACTCATCCCTCATTAACCCAGATCGGGGTAGAGGGTGCAACTTGCACTACTTAATCATTGTAACTGTAATTTACCTGAACCAACAGATCTTTTTTTTACTGACTCACCGAGCAGGCCTGAATATAACTGGTACCGCCTTTTTACTCACCTCAGTATTCCTTGGGACAGCTGGGTGGGGAGGGTGATGGTAAGCATAGGTCCCTTCTTGATAGTGCAGCTGCCATGGATGTCACAGACTCGCACTAGTGGTATCAACCTCGTCTGGTTTAACTCTGGGAGAACATGTTTGGGGATATAATACTCTTGTGCCTGGAAGGAACTCCTGACATAATGATGAAGATGAAGTTTCTTTTAATCTAAGTTAATGAAAATAATGGTTGTTGGGGTATTATCCAAAATAACTTACATTAATAGGTTTGATATGAAACTTACAGGTTGAAGTAAAATGTTACATGAAGCCATGTCTATCTTTGTTTGCTTCATACCATTTCCTGCTGAACAGCTTGTTGGCATATGCAAAATTTTCTCAGAAACTAATGATCAATGAGTAATTCTACAGATTTTTAGTGTGAAGCACCCCTTTCAAACATTCATGCATTTTCTTACTGTCCTTCCACCTTGCCTCTGCTCTTACTCTGTATCTGCCCTCTCATCTCATATGTGTAAACTTTTCAAAGTCATTTTGTCTTAAGTTCATACCAACAATTTAGCCTATATCCCACTTTTTAAAGCACCTGCTTTGAAAGTTCATGTCTAGCTCTGTGCCCCACATTTACCTCTGTGTAATTACCTATTTGGTGCCCTCCTCTGGACCTTTTCCTTTAACTTTTTGTACTTCTTTAGAAGTTATGACCAAACCTGAGAAGCATATTCTAGTTTATGCCTTAAGTAAGATATGAATAGCTTGCTAAATGTTTCCTTATCCATGAATAGCTTGCTAAATATTTCCTTATCCATATACTTGAAAGGGTATTCTGATATTTGCCAGCAGACAGTTTGTCTCCTTAGCTATCACTCTAACATGGAACTCAGAGAAGAAGTCACCTCCCAAATCCTTCTCACACATAGAATCCTGAAGCTTATTTCTTGCTTAATGAAAATCATATTGAGGCCTTCTCTCACTTTGTCCCATCCTCATTACTTTACATTTGCTCATGTGAATTTCGTAAACCATCAGTCTGACCAACTTTGGAGTCTATTTTGGTTCCCTTGTAAGTTGATGCAGTCCTTCTTGCTTCTCAGTTCCCCCACATGACCGTAACATCATCTGCAGACATATCCAGGTAGGAGCCCATAACCAGGCAAGTCATTTACATAGTTCAAGAACAGTATTGGTCCCAGAACTGAACCTTGTGGCACTCTGCTGGTCACCTCAACCCATTTGGAGAAGACTCCTCTAACATACTTTCTCTGCTCCCTTTTTTTGAGATAATCTTCTGTCCATTGAAGATGTTTTCCCCTTATTCCTGCCTGATGATCCAGCTTCTTAATCAGCTTCTCATATGGTATGGTTTCAAATGCTGTCTGGTGACAGGCCACATGGTGTTTGGCACCAAAACCCTCTGACCTAGACTGGCAAGACCCTCTCCTCCTTACTGGGAAGTGAGAACCAAGCAAGGCCAACTCATGGATGTAGGATATGTATGACACCACATGAGTTTTGGGTATCAAAGTCTGCTCACTCAGGCTAGCCAGGCCTTTCCTTTATCAAGGGGCCATGCACATGGATGTGCCTCAGTCAGTGACAACAGGTTGGCAACGGTAGACCAACCAGTCAGTAAGCTTACTGTATATACTGTTATAAAGGTCGTACCTGTCATGTGTAGTGTGCCCTTACCTTATCCCCCTCAACTGTACTGGTATTGTGTATCAATCATTTAATTCCCAACATGTACAATACTTTATAAGGCTTTGTTTCCCCATTTGTTAATGAGTTCTTGTTCCATGGTCATTATCTGTCTTATGATCACTATAACTATTTCCTCACATGTAATTTTAAGTTCTTAATCATATATGCTAAAGTAGCTTATTTTCTTACCCCATCATTTGCTCAGTATAACCTTGGTTATCTTGCTAGACTCACTGTCCACATGCAGGGAGTTATTAAAGTAGACAATACATGGCTCCTATTCGGTGCTTGAATGAAAATGTTAAACGATCTATTACAAACACTTTAGTAAAGACAGAGGGTAACTTAGCGCAATTCGCACACACTTGCTGGGAGAACGAGATCTGTAGAGGGGTTTTCATCAGTAGTGGTGAAGGGCCAAGTGACAGGAAACTCTCCATTATTAGTTGCAATCTCTGGGCGATATCCAAAGGAGATGGTCAAGGGAAGGTCCTCAGGAGAATCGTACCAGTCTGAGATGCTGAACCTAAATTTGGTAACAAGAGCAGTCCCAGTGTCTGGTGACACCTGCAAGAGGAGGAACCAGGAAGTAATGCAGTTCTGCAGCCCATTAATGAATGATGCAGGCTTAGAAACCAGTTATAATGAGAAGGTATGTTCTTGTATTCATGAGGAGTTAACAGTTAATGCAAGATATGCCAAATTCTTCTTAATAGAGCAATAAAGCATTTTACATATCAACCAAATTGTACAGAGAGCTTCAACAAACTTTTGATATGAACTTTAGATAATGAACAACATTCATGATACTGAAGCAGTTATATCTTAAAAAAAAAAAAATTCAAGAACTATGAAGTTTTATTCCTTACACAGTAATTAGATTTACACATTCACTTGTCCAAAGGGGTATCAAAAGAACCTGTGAAATCAGCTGGACACAGAACTTGCTGACAAAGATTAAGAGAAAGTAAGGGGTTTATTCCTCATACTTTCCACTTAACACTGTCAGTGAATAGGAACACAACTACAAAATGTGAGATACTGAGTAAACTGAGTTTAAATTCTTAAGAATTTATTGACTGGAGTTTCAAAGGCAGTAATTTATCATCATACATTAACACAACTCCTAATCCTACGTGAAAAGTTTTTACTACGGCTACACCACTCATGACAGTATCAAAATCAGAATTGTAAAACTAGCAAGACAAAAGTATTCTGCTACTACAGACACAACTTTTTGTAATGCTTACATGAACTAGGATAAAAAAATAACAGAAAATTTTGGAACAAGCTGAGACTTTTAACTGGAACTTAACAAACATTAAAAAGAAAACTGAAGACCTGCAGAAAACTTGAGTTTCAGCTTTACAAAGATCTTTCATTGAGTCAAGACAAACCAAACTGAGAGGGTATGCCGGAAATTTCAGATTAAGTTCAAAAAAAGGTAGTTCAGTGGCCGAATCACTAGCACTTGTAAAAGACTGGTTAGTAATAGTGATTAACACAACTCTAACCACAAAAGTGTATTCCCAGAATCAGCCTATTGGAAGATTTCCTGACCTCTGCAAAATTATTCTTTTGCTGTCTGATCTTTTTATTTTTTTGTGAGTTAGATAACTTTTCAGTCAAAAGAAGTCTACAACAACAATTTCTAACCTTCACAGATTAAGTCAAAACGAGCACATTTGCTCATACAGCCCAAAATATTCCAAAAAAATAATTTTTCAGAGGTGTGCTATATGCCTTGAGACAGACTAAGAAGTGGGACAGGAAGAAACAAGTAACCTGACTTAGAGACACCTATATACTTATCTTCACTTACTTAAAAGGTGAATCTTGAAGAATGATAAATGGTGTCTCTCTGAGGTGGTATCCCATTAGCTTAAGAGGTTCTCTAAGATCCTTTAGGGGCTAGATACCTCTAATCCCCTACTTTCTGGTGATGTGTAAGCCTCTAACCCCCTACTAAGTATCATTGAGTTGTTTCAGCCTAAAGTGTGATATAGGTTCCACCCTGCCAATCAGTAGTGATGACATTATCATCCTATCAGACCCACCAGATGAAACTCTTGTCACGTGTAGTTGCCTCATAATTCTCGGAACACAGATATCACAGCATTGGTGGTTACCTTTGGTTAAGAGAAAAGGTTTATGAAAAAGACAGGAAGGAAGGGCGAGAAACGGCAACCTGGAAGATTTGCTAACAGACCACTGCCCCAGAAATGAAGTTTTCTGTTCTTCAGAACTCGCCCCTCTCTCCAAGGTCAGTCTATTCTGTGAACTTGAAAACCTACCAACATAGAAGGGAAGGGTTAGAGAAAATCTTTTTAACTAACTGAAAATTATGACAAAAATGTACCTTAAAGGTGACAAGTAGCACAATAGCAAACCTCTTCCTCAGAGGTAGCAAGCCGAGCACCATGAAAGATTGATCCTCAACGTGTGGGTTAGGGCACTTTAACAAAAGGGAATGCCAAAAACCTCTTGTTAATCTACTATAGAGAAAGATTCCTCAGAGAGGCCATATTAGAAACTACCTTTCTGACATCATAGGTTCTAACAAACAGGCCAGGATGAGCCAACAAAACCAGTTTTAATCCAAAATGAGATGATCATTGCTGAGAGGGGTTAGGCTTCCTAAAGAAACAAAAAAGTTGTTCCCTTCAAAAGCCTCAAGTGATCTCAATGAATTCTTCCTCTAAGATTTAACTGGGTATAAGGCATGATGTTCTGCAGCAGTAATCTTCCAAGAAGTAATCAAAGTAGGGGCATTTCAAAAGTTCCTTCTTTCATTTTCCAATTCTTTTTTCCCACAAATTTAAAAGGTTTAAGATGATGTTAATCCAAGCAGTCATCATTGAGAAGGAAAAGGTTTGTATGTCTATTGAATACATTTATCTTGGTAACCCTTCTCCCAGCCATTAGGCCACAATGTTGCCAGAAAATTCCTTTGATTACAGACCTTGCCAACTCCCACATTAGTAACAATGAGGAGTAGTAGGTCTCCTTGAGAAGAAGACCCTAAGACGCTTATTCTAAATAGGTCTAGACAGGTTTAAACCAAAGCCATCAGACAATGGTTCCTGAAAGACACTCTTGCTAACTCCCACTTAGGTAGCATTGGAGACTAGTAAGTCTCTTGCTAACTCCCACTTAGGTAGCATTGGAGACTAGTAAGTCTCCTTGAGAAGAACCTAAGAAGCTTTTCTCAGATACACTAGGTTCAGACAGACTTAAACCAAAGCCAGTGGACAGTGGTTCCTGAAAGGCATTGTTGTATAAGGCAATGGTATCAGTAGCCTTGTTTTATCAAGAAAAAGGCCAGAAAAGAATGCTAAACAAAACTTCAAGTACAACTGAAAACGTTTCTAGATTGATTGATATTGTCTGATTACAAGTGCAACATTATAGAACAGTCTATTTGTTACACAGTCTCCAAATCTGGACTAACTTTGTTGAGAAAATTCATAAATACAAGTTCAAAAACCCAACTTTTTGTGCTGGGCTTCTGACCTCAGACTGAAGGAGGTCTAGGTATAAGCTGAGAGGAATTGCACAGCTGAGGAAGTTTCTGGCACCAAAATTATTTTTCACTTTGAGGCTACAGAAGTCACAAAACCCCCAAGAACCAAATCATTGGAAAGAATTTCCCCCAGAAAATTAATTGAAAGAAAGAGGTAAAATTTGGTTCTCATGGTTCTAATCCATGATCAGAGCAGCTGTTGTTACTGCCCTCTTATCAAGCATTGGAGAGACATAGGTTGGTAACAGGGCATTTGTTGTGGTGATGAAGAAATCCACCTGAGGAACCACCCCAGATGAAAGGAACCAAATGAATTCATCTCTTCTTGTAGAAGTTGCTATTGTTATGGGTGTCAGAACACAAATTGCACTCTCCTGGAAATTAAGAAAAACTGGAAAAAGAGGCTTTTGCACATTGCAAGGGAGAGATTTCTTTTATTTGATAATTGTAATATTGGAAAGGACCTTCAAGAGCCATGTTCATGAAGCAGTGGACTGCTACCATGTTGTCCATAAGAAACAGAATCCCACATCATGGATCTAGGACATTCTGGGATATGGAGAACCAGAACCAACAGTTCCCTTATATTGATATGTAAGAAGTTTTGTGTCTCTTCTAAAATTCCGCAGTTCATGACCTTCTGAAGAATGGAATCCTCACCTGTACCGTGAGGCGTCTGTCCAAGAAGTCTGAAAAGTTAGCCTTTGGAAGGTCCTCATATCTGTCCATCAGACTTGGGTATCGAAAAGTTCTTAGGATAAGACTAACAGTAGAACTGGTTAAAGATGGAAAAGGCTTGGTTTATCCAGAAATTCACCATTTAGCATGCAACCTTGCCTTGTCATTCCACTCAGTTGCAAAAACTTTCCCAACACTTGCTTTAGTCAATGATGATACATTATAGCCTGGGCCCAGACTGTTGATACAATTCTGTGTCATCAAAAATTTTTTCCTCAGAAGACACACGGATCATGTCTGAGTGTATCTATCTATTCAGAGCTGAATAAAATTTTGACTAGAAATCAAGTGAGAATTTTCATGGTTGATAATATATCCTGCTTCTTGTATGACATTCCAGATATATAATCCATGTCTTGAACAATTCATAAAAGAGGATTTTTATATTTTCTTAAATTCCACAACTATTTTTATACTTTTTGCATTTTTGGTTTTAGGGTTTCAGTCCTGGTTCCAGTTACTACATCTTTCCTTAGCACCACCACCACTCCCTCCCTCACTGATAACCACACCCTCATTCACCACCACCACTCCCTTCCTACCTGGCCACCTCACCCTTCCCTCGCCACCCCTCCTCCTTCCCTCCCTGGCCACCACATAACGTTGTTCATTGGTTTAACAACTCACCCCTGCTATTTTCCCCTTCATTCCTCCCATATTGCCAGCAAGGCCTTCCTACTTAAGAGTAAAACATCCTTTCAAAAATATTTCATCCCAGCAGCTAGCAATTTCTATCCTGCCAAGAAAAAAAGATAACTATTGGCAATTGTATAAGGAGGTTAGTAATCATGCATCTGGTAACTTCCTCACTACATCAACATAGTGGGAATGGACAGACAGAAGTGCATTTTTCTAGGATACATATAATTTTCTTTACATAGCTATTTTTACCTTCACAGTATTGTAGTCAACACACGTCAGACACAACATATTAGTCATACTCTTTTATTTTTGAAAAATAAAAATACTAAATTCTGGCACTGGGGATCAAAACATGCATACGAAAGACCTCAAACTAAATTTTTTTTTCTTTCAACACAAAATACTTGAGTCCACAGAGGATTAAGAGACTTGGAACTTTTATAAGAAATGACTTGAAAATCAACTGGAAGTTCACAGAGACATGAAATTTTAGAGAGATATAAAATTTCAAATTAAACTTTAAACAAAGATGAAAAATCAGAAAGACCAGTAATGTACAATAAATCACTAAGCAGAAATTTCAAGCAGACAAAAACTACATAGGGTAATTTGAACCAAAAAAAAAGGTAGACACTGAAAAGTATAGCATGAAGAAAAGCAAAAGGAATATTAAAGTTTGCAGAAGACCATAAAAGGTACCTTAAAAGTGCCTTCTTCAGGAGGCATATTGGTCCTTATCTGGAATTCACTGAAGCAAAACATATTCTGAGGCATCTTCACCACAATGCGGAATTTGTACGCAGCTCCACCCACCAGTCCTGGAAAACCGCCCTCCTCTGGCTTGATCACCAGGTCATGTTCACATTCCTTGCATACTCCCTGCCCAGGTCACAAACTTTGTTAATACTCGAAGCTTGTACAAAATATACTCTACCTATCCACCTATTATCATCAACTATGAACTCTGCTTCTATTACCATGGGGCAGATCAGGTACATGCAGACTTTCTGATTAATTATATATATCCTTAATCCCTGCTCAGTGTCTTGAAGTGAAAGACTAACTTCCATCTTTGAATAAGTTTCTCATACTTTTTCACTTTGTATATAAAGTTGATTTATTTGTTGAGACCAATGTCTCCATCTACAACTATTGTATACAAAAAATGCTTCCAATGCATATGATACCAATTCATTCCTTCAGCATCCTCAACTGAATAATCCATATACTTAACTGATTTTCTTTCTATACCTATCCATCTTTACTGCCATCTACCCCTCCTTCATAGGCATTCAATTGTATTACTGAATTATACAGCACTTGTCCATCTCATTATCTATCATGTGTCCTATATGAAGATACCATCCTTAAAGACTTTCATCATTGTGTCCTTTTTCATGATTACTCCATACCATATATCCTTCTCACATCTCTACTCCTTACTCTGTCTATCCTCATAACTTATTATTGGCCTGTATAAATTTAGGGTTCATAGTTTTACACCAAAGCTGGGACAAGTAATCCTTTAAATAAGCATTGTAAACATGCTGCACTTAAATTCTCTCCATTCAGCAGAACTTTCAGTGAATCTCCAGTAATTCTCCCTTGCAATGCTCTACTTTTCAGCTCAGCTTTTCCACAGCCATACTTTTTGCACTTCATTCCTAAACATATTAACTCATCCATAACTTCCAGTCCCTTACCGTTCAAATTGATTTTAAACTGTAGTATCCCATCTCTCTCTATAAACTTAAGTCTTACTTTTACCAAAATTCATTTTCAGGATCCTCCTCACATCATTAAAACAACCCATCACTCATCCCAACTCCTCTGATTCAGGCAACATATCTTTATCTGCTTACAAGAACTGTGGTATTTCTGGTATTTCACCATGTTTCAACAGTACACCACCACCATCTAACCTCTCTCATGTTATGCAAAGTCCTGTCTGGAGAAACATTAAACACTAACATTACAAAAACTTGACCCACTCCAACTTTTAATTTAAATCAGTCACTCATACCACCATTTACTTTTGTACATATGCCACTTTCATTATAAATGCATAACTGCATTCAGAAGTTTTCCATGCATACCATACAAACTTCAAACTTTCCAGAAAGATTTCCTATTAATTTTACCCTATGCCTTTTCTATTAACCATAAATCCATGATACATATGATATGCCTTAATGAGGAAAAAATAATTCATAGAATTATAATTTATTCTAAAAAATATTGTAGTCTTATCAAGTAATAGGAAATATCAAGAAAATTTAAAGAAAAAAGAATCTGTTTGTCGTACAGGCACTTCAATGAGACACACATGCCAAGGTCATAACTTCATTTATCATGATATTAGGATAACTAACATTATTAGATTCCTTCCAGTGATTGTGACATAAGGCATCTCTATATATCGATACAGTATGCCATCCAGTTTAAATGACTATAGGAAAAGGCAACCATTACAACTATGGATAGGGTTCTCGAAGGGGCAGATATATTTCACCTTTGTGTTATATGGGTAACTGAAAGTCCAGGATTATTTTTCAGGTGCTAATTACAGTTACTTGTTGCTTAATTTAAATACCAGTAAACCATGTCTTCCAGTTTAAATGAGGGCAGGAAGAGGCAACCTATATAGATATGGGTATGGTTCCAAAAAGGAAACCATACAAGTTCAGATGTGGTCCTGTAAGGGTTAGGGAAGGAAATGTTTTCCATTCTTCAGAACAATATTTTTGGAATATTTTGATAAAACTTGATCCTGGGGACCCCTCAGAATTTTAAAGCCTCA
>JAUTYZ010196262.1:0-13922 GCA_032273725.1 Panulirus interruptus
CCTCTCATATTATAAAGAAAATAAGGTATGTTAATGAAAAAAAGTTGATGAATCTAAAAGCTTTGAATTGCATATATCATGATTTTTTTTACATTCTCTGTTTTTTATACAAATTTGGAAATGAGATGCATGTAGTATGTGTCCTGAGGTGTACTGCATATATCCTTTCAAATGATTTTGTCTACATCATCTTTATATATGGGATGAATTGCTTTAACTGCATTGTACATATTTTCAAGGTTGTGCCCCAGCTGAAAAGTACTGTTTGTTGTCACAGTAACTTTGTTAGAGTTATAACCTTCTTTCAATCATTACATGGTGCATTTGCAAAATCAAAGACACTCTGAGCTCCTTACACTTAAATTTTGCAACTAATAATCTTGCAGTAACACTTGCAATTAGACATCTTTTCAACCACATATCTTTCTTCAACACTATCTTCTATCACTTAGTGATCTGTATCATCTTACAAGCCTGACCACACATGCCCCTCTATAAATCCACCTAGAACTCCCATTGTCTCTATTCTCAAACTTGTCTTTCCTAAACTGGTCTAGTTTTCCATTTCTAAAGGTGTCCACAACTTCTGTTCCCTTACTTTCATCATTTATTCCTCTCACCCATAGAAACCTGCATCTTGTTGAAATTGATTGAAAAGTAATGTTGGTTTTGTCCAGTAAAAATAATGAAAAACTGATAGTCAGTGGTGGTAATGACATAGCATATCAATTCAAAGTTTGTAAAGCTGACTGATGGTTTTGTATGGAGTAAAACATCTTTTACTGGTAGAAGTTTATGTTAGCCTATATTTCACTTACCTGGAAATAATGTAAACAGTAAAGGGATTCCTTTTCCTGATAATATTCTGTCTGTTGGCAAATTTTACACTCCACCCCACTTAATGTTTTACCAAATATAATGAAAAAACTGATAGTCAATGGTAATACTGTCAGAACATTGTAAATGCAAAGCTGATGGATGGCTTTGCAATGAGTAAAACATTATTTTCTGGTTGTAATTCATATTAGCCTATTTTACTTATCAAAGAATGTTGTAGTAGAAGTAAAGAGACTTCTTTTCCTGTTAATAATCTTTCTTTTGGCAAATTTTCCTCTGCATTCCATTTAACAGTTTACCAGACTTTCCCGATGTCAGCACTATTTTTCAGAGACAACTGTATCTCATTTTCCTGTCTTTTATCATTTACCCGTTGTTTTGTACACTGTGTTTGCTTGCTTCAGTTCTATCCCTTGTGCATACTGGGTAAGAAATCTGTCATGCATATTACATTTGATATATGAAAAATTAGCTGTTAACTGCTTTACACAAAATAACAAGCAGAAATTAAAAAAATGTTTTTAGCATCAATGTTAGATCTTTTAACAGTGGAATTGTGGAGATATGCCACCCTGCTAAGAGTACAAGAAATGGTTCAAATGACACAGATGGGTGATTAGAAAGATTCCCTGTTTAGACAGAAAAACTGGAAGTATAAAAGGCTGATTAGACATGCAGACAGATGGGTATATTAATGTTCATACTGACAACCCTTACTGACAGAAAAGGAAATGCAAAGAAAGATACATGTGGAATCACAGAGAGACTGAAAACCACGCATACAACAACAGGAAAAGATACATTTGAAAGTATTCGTGGAATCATATGATGGCATACATAAAAGCATACTATAATCATGTCATTAACTTTTTGTAGGTGGGTATGCGATGGAGGATTGAACGAGAAGTACTGGAAGGCAAGGGCCAGTTTTCCTGTGGGGAAAAGAGATGTAAGGAGAAGGAAGGCTTGCGCACATGGGAGATGAACTTCAGTTATGTAGAACAAAGTGTCAAGAAGAATGCCCTTGTGAAGCTAAGTTAGTGTTATCCTTGTTATATGTTGTTATTGTAATAGTGTAGTCAGCATAGTACATCTTTTGCTTTAGGTTTTCTGAAAACGAAATGTTTCTTGATGTAGTGCAGAAATTAAAATCATGATTGCTTTATGCAGAATTCTTTGCAAGTCCAATTAATTTACACTTCTAGTTGTTAAGTAGGCATATATAATGTTGCCCATGATATTTGTATTTCTAATCAGTGGCAATGAGAGTACAATCTATTAAGCTGGAGTTATTAGAAGACATCATTGGATAGGTCAGACCAAGCTTTATATTATTTCTCATGGATGTTGTACACCCATTCCCCTTTTGATAGAAAAGTTGACTGTTAAGCAAAATTCTGGAAAGTGAAACCCTTTTTGCCATTCTTTCTTTCATTCATTCATACTTGATTGCAGTTTCCCCGCGTTAGTGAGGTAATGCGAGGAACAGATGATGAAAGGCCACATTCACTCACATCCATTCTCTAGCTGTCATGTGTAATGCACCAAAACCACAGCTCCCTATCTACAACCAGGTCCCAAAGACCTTTCCATGATTTACCCCGCCTGCTTCACGTGCCATGGTTGTCCATCGACAGAACTTCGACCCATTTACACAACATCATTCCATTTCACTCTATCCTGTATACACCTTTCACCCTCCTGCATGTTCAGGCCCCAATCACTCAAAATCATTTTCACTCTTTCCTTTCATCTCCAATTTGGTCTTCCCCTTCTCCTTGTTCCCTCCACTTCTGACACATATCTCCTAATTCTCTCCATATGTCCAAACCATTTCAGTACACTCTCTTCAGCTCTCTTGACCAGTCTTTTTATTACCATACCTCTCTCTTACCCTTTTATTACTTAATCCATCAAACTGCCTCACAACACATATTGTCCTCAAACATTTCATTTCCAACACATTTACCCTCCTCTGCACATCCTCATCTATAGCCGTGCATCCATATAATATTGGGACTATTATACCTTCAAACATACCCATTTTTGCCCTCCCAAATTACGATGTTTTATCCCAAACATTCTTCACTACTCCCAGAACCTTTGCCCCATTTTTGGCATACACCCCAGTTATAGTTATGTAATTGGAGATACGAATTTAAAAAAACAACTTTGGATCCCGAGTCATAATGATGATAAATGTAAGAAAGCAGAAAATCCTTTTTTAAATATATATATCAATTCATTGATTTTTTCATAAATTATCAATAGTACAAAAAAAAAGCAAGAAATTGATATATGAAATTATCTGGTGTAAATTCGTTAGAAAGGCATATGGCTCTTACATTATGGTATGGTCATGTAGAATATGTGGCAGAGGACAGCTATGTTAGTCAAGAATATATAGCTTACCATGCTAATGTAATATTCAGTCTTCACAGACAGTAGGAGAGCACATAATCCATCTTCAGTAACTCCCCAAATTTTATGAAATTAATCAAAACCATGTATTTTAGGCTAAGTAAATTTCAACAGTTTATCAATTCATATCAGTTAATATTACATAGTTTGCAGCTTTGTTTTATTTGCTTTTGGGAGGGTGGATAACAAGGTTGGTGAGGCGTAGTTTATGGTGGAGCAGATGAATTGTTTGTAGTGGGTACCAAGGTATTCTTTTCCTTGTCCAAATCTGGCACCAGTTACTTTTGATGTTGCTTTTGAGTTGATGGTGTGGACAGCGACTGTCATGTTTGTGTTGTATCTGATACTCAGAATAGTTTTGTTGAATGGGAGTAATTATCCATTCAAGGTGACTGGAGTTTGCAGATAGATTCATGTCTGTCAGGGTTTAAAGGGTGATTGAAGACTTCTGTTTTGGGTTGGCCATTGATCCAGTTGTGTAATGTAGTGCTGCACGTTTGTTGTTGCAACTTTAGTGTCAAGTGTTGTAATGTGGTCTGCATGAGAGGGGACCTTCATAGTTTTTTGTTTTTGTTTTTGCTTTCCATTAACATTGGCCCTGAAATGGGAACACCCTCACTGTGATGTTAGCAGAACCACTTTTTTTTTCTATGTAACAGCACCATACTCTTGTGCAATTCATTTCATTTGGTTGTAACACTTTTTGCCTAGAATTTCACAAGTTTTTCAGGTTGCCTTCTTATATGATAGGGGAGTGAAAGTACCAACACCATACACCTCACACAGATTTTTGACAGTTGCAGTCTTATCCAATCTCTGTAAAATTTCCACCTTTTATGCTTGCATATTGATGCACTGTTTTTTCTTGAGGTATCGAAATGGTGGTCTTTTTTATGCCATAATGAGGATAAGATTAATGTGGAACACTAAAATCATGTCCTGGTTGTTAGTATGAAATCAGCAAGCGAGTGTTGACAGAGGACTAAAATGGGAAGTGTAGCAGGCATTCCCTGCATAAACTACTCCCACTGTTTTTCCTCTTTTGAGGGAAAGGTAATTTTGACAAAATTATGGATTTCTGAAGTTTCCAGGATTCTGATGTGATTTTTTTTATGTTGCTCCTGCATCAACGGGGAATCAGTGTTGAGCGTACAGATATGTGCACTAGCAGAATTGTTCAGGGAGGGATTTCCATGGCTCATCAAGCTTGAAATCTCATACAGGAGAATGGTACCCATCTCATTCATAAGCACAATATGTTTTAGAATGATAAATTGACATCAGCTTTGAGAATTTTTGAGTATTTCACTAAGGCCTACTTTGTATAGTAGCTTAGCTGCTTCATTTCTTGAATTGTTTTCTTCTTACACTTAAGCAGTGAACACAGCTGTCTCACAGCTTTTGAAAATTATATGCCTTCTTATTTCAGGATTGTGTCATGACTGTTCATATAAAGTGAATTATCATCGAAAAAGAAAAGAGGTAACAAAAACATCATTTAAGAACAAGCATAAAGAGATGGGCAAGATGAAGAAGTCAAGAAAGAACCGAAGTGAAACAGCCCAGGATACTCAGGAAGAGACAGTTGAAGGCAGCCTTGTTGAAAATCAAAATGAAATGGATGAGACCAAATCTGAAGATAATATATGGAAAGGTCCAGTCAAATTATGTGATGAAAAGAGTCGAGAAGAAGAGTTTGAAGAATATTTAGAGGATTTGTTCTTATGATTTTGCTTTGTGAGTGCTTAAATTTCTTGTTTTTCTCACCTATGCATGGAGCTGTATGAGCATTAGAGACCGTACTTGCTCTGTAGGGGCTTAATACACCTAAGACATCCACCTAAATGAGAATAATCTGTGAAGATTCATCTTCTTTGACCGTCTTAAATCATGAGGCTGGCATATGTCCATTTATGGGGATATGATTACCTTACAGTCACTTGACTAAGCTTATGACATTATGGTGTAGAGGTTGCATGAAATAGCCAGCCACCATTATTCATTCACTTGCTTTCTCTGGTGCAATGTGCCGTGGTTTTCTGTGAATTGCATGGTCATGACTTCCATTTCTGGCTTTTTGATTAAATAGAGATGGGTGTATTCTGTTATTAGAGGTTTTACCATGACATGAATCAGACTACTCTTTTGTATTTTGATAACTAGGGAGAGAACACTGGTGTCAGATTTGACATTACAGCATTGACTTAAACTTTGATATGATGGTCAGGCTTTCCCTACTTTGTGTTTCACGTTATTCATTTTTATCTTAGTGTGAGTAGATCTTTTGGTTTTAAATATGCAAATATAGCAAAGAAAGTTCCAAATGACCACTGTGGAATTGTCCATTTTACATAGAGAAATATGTTGATTGTAAGTTTAGATTGAAGTATAACAACAGACACTTACTAACACATGCTGATTCATTTTAGGATGGGGGATGTTCTTGATAACTAGTGTGATTCCAAAAGGGTTTGTCAAAATGACACAAAGTTTTTGTTTAATTGGTTTCAGCCCCATTAACCAGGCTAACATTAATAAAAAAGTGACTTCAGCCTACTTCGAGGATGCACCTCTTACATGCGGTCTTTGCTTCCTTCCGATTATGTATTCTTCTATTCCGTGAAGGAGACCACCCTTTATTCCAGCCTATAGATCTGGCCTTTTAATCAGCCTCCAAAGAGGAACATTGTCAAAGTCTTTCTGGCAGTTCTAGAACACACACACTACCCATCCCTCTCTTTGATATGCTATTGCCCATTCCCCAGTGGGTTTATTTGTTTTCTGGTCCTTTTTGGGCGACTTGAAGTGTATGGGCCCCATGGAGGGGGAGTTACATTAAAGGTAGGGGCTAGAATGGTATTACTGTAGTACGTACCAAAGATGCTAATTTGGATCATGGGTTGTGCCAGCCCAATGACAAATGGCAACCACTTGAGGCTTTTTCTCTCCTGGGTTCTGACCTGTTGACTTTGGTTGATGTTTAGGAGAAAGTAGCTCCCATATTGCGGAGGGGAATGTCTATTTTATGAAAAGTTTGTTTTCTCGCAGAGCCATAGTGTTGGGAGCTACTTGTAAACAAAGATCATCCCTTGTATTCACTGTTGGGTGGGTTTTTCTGGCATGATAACAGGCAAGTCCCATACCTCAGCCATTATAGCTGAGATGCATTGGGAAACTGGGCCACCTCACGGATTAAAAAAAGTTGAGGTAGTCCCTTCCACCGCCAAATTTTTTTACTTAAAATGGGGGTTTAAAGAGGATTTTTTCCTGGGCACCTTTAGTTGTAGTTTCTCTACCTTTTTGGCTGTTCTTGATGCACAAATCAAGATTGTCTGTAATTCCCCATTCCTTTTAGGAAGTATGGGGCAAGAACCAAAACAAAAAATGGGTTAGGCCCAGCCAGTGCTGTTTAACGCTAGTTAACTAATCAATCCTTGTTCTGCCATAGGAGTCTGTCTACCCTTCGTATGGTTGGCTCTTGTACTGACCTGCTACCTTGTGAGGTAGAAGCATGGTATATGTACCTGGGGTTCTTAATGTACTAATCTAAATGGCAGCTGTTGAGGGTCCTGCATCTTTTACTTTGTGTTATCTTTCTGGGCAATATGGCTTGGAAATGTTTCTTATGAAAACTCTAATCCTCATGACTCTGGAATCAGGAAGAGGAGTTTGTGAAATTTATGTAATGCTTAGATATAAGAATCTAAACTTTGAAGATATCCCTTCATGGGGAAGGGTTAATCCAAATCCATTATTCCTTACTAAAATTGAGACAAATTTGGGAATAAACGTTTTCTAATACAATCCTGGAAAACTTTTCATCAGTGTCACGCTCCTTGTTTTGTCAAAACAAAGAATTTCTTGATCTCACAAAAATTACTTTAGTACATTGGTTTGTTCATCCAGACAACTTCGGTCCTTTTTAGTAAGGAACATTTCTTAGTTGATCAAGAAGTGGTTACTACTTTCATGTCCTGGGCTATTTGCTAAAGCCCAAGAACCCCTCATTGGATGAGAATAGCAGGAAGAGTCTTTGGCACTCAATAAAATACTATACCCTATTTCAAAAATATCTGTGTGGATTTGGTTGACCTTGCTAGTGTTGCTTTGGGTTTGCCACATTCAGAAGAATGGGTGACAAATTATCATGAAGAATAAGCTTTTCTGTAACATTATTTCTTTGAATTTTCTTCTTGTTTCGCCTTCTTCATATGGGTATGCTCTCAGGTGCTCATACGCTGGTGTCCATAAGTGGTAGATGTTAGGTTTTGAAGAATGAAAAACCATTTCCCTACCATGGGCATAGCCTTATGATCATCCGTTATAATCCCTTCTCTTTTCATAAAAGCTATTTCTTGATTCATAACAGTATGGGGCCTGAGCCACAGATATGCCTGTGGTCAGTGATTCATGGTTGTGGCTAGCTACCTCACACTACCTTACCTCTGCACCCTGAGAGCATAGGCCTGGACAGGTTCTGCCTGGCTGTGAATGAGCATCTGCTAGTTTTTAGGATTCAAGATGGTTGAAGGAGGTGAATTTGCATTGATGCACCTCATTTTGGTGGGAAAAATAGTATTTTAACCCTCCAGCTGAGTAAGTGCTGTATTATGTGCTCAAAGGGTTCTATCATTGGTGGAGAAATGGTCTTTCATTCTTCAAAACTTACATTTTCAGCATGATGTGTATCATCATACTGTTGTATGTTATGTTTATTCATCAGATAAGGTGTTCTTGGACTCTACTTGCAAGTGGCAGAACTGTGAGTAAGAAGTCACTTTTAACGAAGCTATATTATTGTATGTGGATGACAAGAGTGCAGCTTCGTCAAGGTTCTTCCCACCCCCAGAGAAGCCTACCTTACCATGCCCCCATTTGGAGTGCAATCTTGAAACCTACAACGACCCCTTGAAAGGGGGTCCTTGGGTTGCATAATGTTATATTGTACCAGGAACAAATGAACAGCAGCTTCGTTTGCACACTCACTCTCTGGCCATCATTTATAACATACTGAAACCATTAGTCATGTGATTATATTTCTCTGTAGGCTCAAGTGGTTTGTTCAATAATGGGTTTCTTTGTCTTCAGCAATACCATCCACCCAGACAGATGTTAAGTTCATATTGAATCATAACAAAAATAGATGAAAATTGAGGAGTCTGCATTCGCAATGTCTTGTTTGCTTTATTTCACGTAAAGGCAAGTTGAAGGTAAATATTGTACTTATATTATGTCTGAATCAACATGAGAAATCTTCAATAACTTGTCAGGGTGGGTACCCATGATTTTTTTTAATGTAGATTATTTGGAGGGGAACCTTCTGCAGACCCCTGTGCAGTCCATGCTGAAGATGGCTTGTGTGATATTGACAGAGTACTAGAGTAAATAGAAAGAGGTTGATAAGGTAACATGAGGCATGGTAAGAATTAGCACAAGGGAAATTAGGAACTACAAGGAGTATACATTTAACTAAAGTATATTAAAAAAGCTGAACTAGTGAAACATGGCTAGAAGATTTGTAGAATATAAAAATTGTAAAGGAACCTCAGAGCTAAGTGACTTAAGGATAGAAGGTACAGTTATGTTTATATGGGTTACAACCTCAAACATCCTAATTGAACAAAGGAGCAACATCAGAGAATAGATGGAGACTGAGCTGTTGGGGTAGAAGAGCCTCTGAAACAATTGTGTGGTATATGTACGGTATAAGGATGTAATCGTGGAAAAGACTTGATTGGGCAATGGGACACTTGATTTTATATAATAGGTAGGGTATGGAAAATCTCTTGGTAAGTAATTAAGGGTAATTTGATGAGGGGAAATAGTTTTTCATTTTACATATTAAAGTGCTTGGAACATTGGCCAAGTCCTTCAGGACTGGATGAATGCAGTGACTGCATCACTTAAGAGGAAAGTCTTTTAGGTAGAAAAAAAATTCAGGCATGAGGACTAACTCTACAAGGTAAGGTTTATAGTAGGGGGTGTTAAGAGTGAACAGAGATAAAAATGTAAAATGGTGACCTGGGAGGATTCCTTTAATCCTTAAATAGTGGCAAACATCAGTTGATATTTTTACTTTTCGTGCCAGTTTAAATATCCACCTAACTAATTGTACCTTTAGTCTGCTTTCCTCCGTACCTCTACAGCCACCATTATAGGTCTACGGTGGTGCACCTGAAGTTGTGTTTGCATGGTGACCCCGGAGAAAATACTGTTTGTTAGATAACCTAAGTTATTAGGAGGATCACTTATGATATGCGTCAGTTAATAAAGAAAGTAAATAATAATAAGTGAAATGTGAAAAAATAAGTGACTGATTTAGTTAGGGATTACACAAGAAGGATGGGTTGGTATCCTCAGTGAATTTGTGCTTATAGAAATATTTACATGACAACAAACTGTCATAATTTTCTCTATGTAATCCTGGGGGTAATGGAGGTCTTTGGTAAGAGATGACAAGGATTCTATCCATATGGGCTAGCCATTCAATCTCCTCACATTTATATGTAGTGTGAAAGGTGTAATATATTTTAAAAATTTAATATAAACTGTATTGCATGGTATGAGGATATATAAAATTGAAAGACAGGCAAATATATTTTCATTTATGAAAAAGCAGATCCATAACAGTAAAAAAGTATGGGATAGTAAATCAAAGAATTTTATATATCTTTTTCTTAATCTTTTTATTTTCTTCTATTCCATCAAATGTTGCCGACTTTCATTGTGTGCCTTTGTGTGGTTAAAGGGGTCAAGGCAACATTAAAACTAAAGTTCTGAAAATACTAAAGGCATATTGCCAAACAATTTGAATATCACATTACAAACAAGAGTTATATTGGCAATCCACTTTTATTTTAAGAAAACATCTCTCAAAAATTATTGGAAATATCAAATAATATTTTCTGTAACAGTTAACTTTGAAATAATAAATGCTCTCACTACAATAATGTAGAAAAATATTAAACTTTCGGGCAATACAAAAAATTTTTAACTAAATAATGATCATGTAAGTTTCACAAAACAAAATATGACATGGCTTATGAAAGCCACCTACCGTTGTAGGTATAGACCAAAAGGAGTGGTTATAATTTCATACAAAAATGCAGTTACTTTATCCTATGGGTCTGTAGATGACCATATTTCTCTCTATCTATATCCAACACCCGTTTCCTTCGGGAACTCTGATCAAGGGGATGGCCATGTCAAAAGAGTCTCCACTTATTCCTGTACTTACATGCATCCCTTACATACACCATTCCATGCGTTCTTCCCCCATTTCTTACCCTCCAGTACTCTTACACTGTTTTGCCATGTCACAGGCAGTCTTCCTCTCACGCCAATCCCTTTAATCGTACTTTCATACACTCTCCTTGTAAACTCCACGTCTTGCATTCTTCCCACATACCCAAACCAACTCAAATTATTACATTTCTTATAAAGAAAATACTGTACTCACAATAACATTCTCTTAATAGATGCGTTGTCATTTCTTGAGATAATCAGAAGTTTCAAGTTTCATTGAATTAACAGAATAGAAGCTTAGTTTGTTAGTGGCATGGTAGTATGTAAACTTGTGAGTACAATGACCCTTTCACAAAAGATATCCTATAACTATATTCCCAACATTTTAGGTACAATGGTTTTTGATGATTAAAAAATTTAGTCTATAGCAGACAAAGTTTGAACTAGAATAATATTACCTTCAATATTTTCAACTTTTTCTGGTATAATAATGATTTAACAACTCATAACCCAGCACTTTTTCCTTTTTTCTATAACAATCATGGCATGGGAAAAACATGCCCAATCATGGCCAGCTTGGGTGAAAAGAAAATATGGTATAAGATAAATTAAAATGATTCTTCTACAGCTCCTCAGATGTTTGAAGATGTGACTATGTGGCTCTTAAAGGTTGGAGGAAGAAGAAAGATGAAGAAAAAAGATGTGACTATGTGACTCTTGAAGGTTATAGGAAGAAGAAAAATGAAGAAAAAAGAGGATTTCACAGTTATGCTGTTCCTTGTGTAGCCAGTCTTCACACACAAACTATGAAAGGTAGCTGCCAGGGATCCACGCCCTGGCGTAATGTACACACACACACACACGTATTGCTCAAGAGTGCAGTGGCCGAAATAATACCTGCAGAACAGGGAGAGGACGGCAACATCACAGTGGGCAACAAAGAGATGGTTGGAGAGAGGTGATGCCAGGAGAATTAATGAGATAGAAAGCTTTTGATTCCACTTTGGCTAACAGAGAGGTGAACGAAGAATCTTCCCACATAGGTGAGCAGTACTCCATACAGGAGTGAATAAAGCCCCTGCAGATATGAAATGCTACTCATATTATGGCACCTATACAACAACAACCTCAGCTTTTTGGAAGCAGACTTTGTCGATTATGTAGGTTTTCAGAAAAGTAAAGGATATGGTCTTGTTCAGCTTGTTTTGCCCAAGTTTATTTTATTGTGGGGATGAGCTGTGGTGTTTTGAACAGAGGCAGAACAAGAGACATTTAGAAAGAGTTACACATACAAATTACATTTTTGCATCATGAAATTTAACCAAATTACTGCTTCCCCATTCCCAGATGCTGCTCAGGTCTGAATTGAGGAGATGCATTCACAACAAGAAAGAGAATGAATATCAGAGTGAGGAAGGGAGAAAAACTGGGCTCGTGTGTAAAGTGGAAGCATCAGTGTAAGAGTGAACAGGGTTAAAAGCTGATGAGAAGTTATTTATGGAGAAAAGAGAGAGTAGATAACAGATAAGAACCTTGAAGGACACCACTGTTGACAGGAAAAGAGAGAGAAGCCACTCTATCAGCAAATACTGCAATGGATCGATTAGAGAGGATGCTATGCATTAGGAACAAAGAGAAACAGAAAAGCCAAGGGAAGGAAGCTAAGACTTGTGCCACATCATCAAATGCTTTGGAGATATCAAGAATCATACAAAGGGAGGGTGACCAGAGTATTGTCAAACAGGAGAGATCACCACCAGGAGATCTTATACTGTTAAAGCCATACTGGTGATGAGAATGAAGGGATTGTGATTCAGTGTTTGAGAAAGTAAGAGTTCAGGAGAATTTCAGAGACTTTGGAGGTAACAGAAATGGAAGCAATAAGGCAATAGCTGAAAGGACTAGAATTGGCTGCATCTAGGCATGTTTCCAAGAAGTAGAAAAAGCTTAGGTTTTTATATAGAAACAAAATAGGCTATTAGGATCAGAGCTACCTCAGAGGCACACTGCCTTCAGACTCAAGGAGTTGTGCCATCTGGGCCATACACTTTGCTCACTTGAAGCTGGAAAAGTACTTGGAAGACCGAATGTGGACAAAGTAGGAGAGGGTTCTCGATAATCTGCAGAAACACTGCTCACAACATAATTTCATAAAAAATGCAACAAAAATACTACCATATCCAGTAAGAACATAAAGAACTACGAACAAGTTGAACAAAATATTTTGAATACGTTTTTTTCCGTATGATAGGCACATCTCCAACGTAGAGTTACATGAAAGTAGGAGGAAAATCAACCCAAGCAAATTAAAACAAATCTTCATTACAGTTTGAACAGCTTTGAGGAAATAAAGCCTTGCATAGTCTCATCACCAATGTAGAGTTACATGAAAGTAGGAGGAGAATCAACCCCAAGCAAATTAAAACAAATCTTCATTACAGTTTGAATAGCTTTGAGGAGATAAAGCCTTGCATACATAAGTGGCATCAAGTGTGGTAATGGTTCTGACACGAGCACTTGATAGCGACTGTAGTACTCACTAAACCGATGGGAAAGAGAGTGCAAAAACTGTGCAACAGCTGCAGTCTTGAGTTTTGTAGATCCATTTAACAGAGCCAGAGCCATTTCTCTAGGAATCTCTGGCCATCGAAGAATGTATAACCAAATTAATGCCCACTCCTCCTGCAAGAGAACTGTCTTTGTAAAACTAAACATTACTTTGTAAAACTTTCTAAAAGAAATACAAGCTTTCATCAACCTCAAACATATTCTTCCTTACTTCTGCTTTCCATTCACCTCTGAAATCTCAGATTTCTTATCTTTTGTAAAATCTCATGAATTATAACAACTTACTGATCTCTCCATACACTTAGCCTTAAACTAATATAAAGTTTTAACAAGAATTTTCTTAAGTGTCCAAAGCACTTTGACACTTGGCCCATAACTCACCCAAACATCCAAGGTATGCCCTTTAGTCTATTTTTAGCCCGTACCTTTTGAAGAGCAATTTCATATGTACAGAAAGCTTTTCTACTCATGTCACAAGAAGAACTCTTGTCAGGTACATTAGATAACGTTCAAATATCCATTATTTAGTTCCCTAACCTTAAGACAGTTTTCTTCCAATAAGTGTTTGACCCTACTGCCAGGATGTGATATGTTCATTTCCCAAATAATTGCAAAAATGGAGTATAAAACTGAATATGACCAGAGTAGTTATATGTGGTCTAATCACGATATCAATTGTTAAACAAATAAAGTTTTTTTTAATTATTTTTCTTTTTGAGGAACTAAAGGGGTTAGAATAACTGTGACTGCATAAATCTTTATCAGTAGGTTTATTGTACAATGAATAGCAGGAGGGGAGGGGCTGCCCCAGTTAGATATGCCCCTTCTGGCTACTCGCCAGAACCCTATCG
>JAUTYZ010196594.1:0-10649 GCA_032273725.1 Panulirus interruptus
CATCAGACAAATTCCTTTGATTGCTTTGTTCTAAATAAATAGGCCAGCGCATTATTTTGGAGAGCCATCATCTCAATTTGCATGCGAATGCATCATAATAACAGCATGCTTCTGTGCAGGCCTTCTAATCCGTTTAGTTTTGCTCTTGTAGAAAAAGGATCCTTTGTAAATGCAAGTGGAAGAAGTCTTCAGGCTATGTTCTTTTTCCTCTTCCACGCCTAAAGAGGAAAATACTGAAAGTAATATTCAGATTCTAGAAATCAAGATTTGTCAATTCTGTATAGAAACTTACTTTCTGGTAACAGGTTTTCTAGTATTAAAGTCATAGTGTATGTGTGAAATATATTTGTAACTTAAAGCATCTATTACTATATTATCTTGTAGGATATTAATTTTTGTTGAACTATATTCAATTTAGTTCATCAGTCCTAAATGTGGTAAGGTGCTTGAGGTGAGACACATCTGGTCTTGTGTGTAGGGAAGCCAAGCTGCGGGATGACACGGTCAACAAGCTGACAGTGATTGAGAACACCCTGGTAGAAGAGAACAGGCGCAAGGCAGCCAGGGAAAAGGAGCTGCAGGAGAAGGTGGAGGGCCAGATGAAAGAAGCCAAGCTGTATGGTGATTCAGGAAATGACTCTCTCAAGCAACACATTGATGTGAGTAACTGGCATTTGTAGTGGTGGTTTTGGCTTTGCCCCCATCACCACCATGCCTTTACACTTCCTGTCTAAGTAAAAAAAAAAATCTCATGGCACTAGATGTGTGAAGTTCCAAAAGTCCAGCACATGATTAATATAGTGAATACTCAATGTGTGTGATATGAAACAGAAAAAACAATCAGTTCATTAGAACTTAATATATATGGCAAGATATCAACTATCAGCATATAATACAATGTTGAAGGCAAACAGATTAAAATACCAAAAAAATAACTAGAAACATCAACATTCATAAGCAAATGCAGAATGTCTTCCTTCGCTACATCATTTACTATCGTGTCTAGTAAGAAGATAGACAAACTGCCAAACTCATCTTCACTATTCCCTCACTAAATCAAAATTCACTTCACCTTAGACTTTTTCACTATACCCTTGATGAACATTAATTCACTTTACCCTTGATAAACGTATCTTCAGTGCACCTTCAGTACCACTGGCCTTTGACATGATCCTTAAGGGGAAAGTCAAATGTATCTTCATTATACCCTTAAGGGTCAAGTCAAAGGCTCTCATCAGTACACCATCTTCACCTCATCCTTCTCCTCACTACAGCATCCTTATCAAACCAGGGTTAGAGTGGCTTGATGGAAAATAAAATAATAACAAGAAGAAACAGAGTAAATACAGTATGCCTCCTACTTATGGAGGGAGACATAATTTCCATAGAAGACTGGTTGGTTTATGGTTCACCTGTACCTCCCGACAAGGCAGAAAAAGGCTCACACAGGATGATTCTTGAGCATACCTAAAGATGTACATACAAGTCATTTGACTCGTGTTGAGAATCTTCAAATCAACTAAATGTATGGCAGAAGTGTAAGTTACTGCTGCAAGGTTACTGGAATGTTAGTATATACCTGGGAGGACAAGCATGTGGGAGATGTGGACCACTGAATGCAGGTATAGGCTCACTCCCAAGTAAAGGGTATGAGAACTAGAAACAAAAGATTGAGGGACAGGCATAGAATGACAATCATAATAACAAACTGAAAAAAATCTGTGGTAAGTTTGTAAATATACATCATTTTTATATAAAACACAGTCAGTGGTCTGCTGCTTCTATATAAACATCCTAGGTTTCAAACTAAAATAGACTGATTGTCTTTCGACACAACTTCCTCAATAAACTCGGACAGGATATCTCAGTAGGAAAAGTGAAATCTGGTTAAGTTTACTGCCTCCAAGACCCAGTTTCTGACCATCTCTCTATCAAAAATTCCACACAATTTTCCTCTCTCCTTTGATGGATCTGCAATTCCAGCTCTTGAGTCTATGAACATACTTGGTATTACTGTAACACCAATCTTGGAAACCTCACTTTACACAAATAGCTAAGTCTGCCTCTAAGAAACTGGGAGTCCTGTTTAGATGTCAAAATTTCTTTTCTTCTGAACAGTTGCCCTGTTTCAACAAACGACTGATACATCCTTGTATGGAATACTTCTCTCACATCTGGGGTGGTTTTGGCTCTGCATCCTTACTTGACAGAGTTGAGTGAAAAGCGGTGCAACTTATATATCAAATCTCCTAGGCTGACTTCAAAACTTGACCCACATACCCTACATTGCATGTTGGTTCACTTTCCCTCTAATATAGGTATTACTTTTGTTTTTGCTCCAGAGAGCTAGCTGCTTGTGTGGCCCCATCATTAGCTAGACCATGCAATACTCGACAAGCTGTTATGTCACATGATTAGTGTGTGGCCATTGGCAACTCAAGGTTAGGCAGTTTGTTAACTGATTCCTTCCTGACACCTCAAAGCACTGGAACTCTCTACCTGCTCATGTCATTCCCAATAATTATGATCTGACACTTTTTAAAAGACGGGTTTTTTACATCCTCCAAAATTTGTGTATACTTTTACTTGTCTGTCCTTTTTCTAACTTCAAAACTTGACCAACTTGCCCTACATCACAATGCTGGTTCACTTTCCCTCTAATATAGGTATTACTTTGGTTTTTGCTCACAAGAGCAGGCAGCTTGTGTGACCCCATCATTAGCTATATCATGCAATACTCGACAAGCTGTTGCATCACATCATTAGTGTGTTGCCATTCGCAACTCAAGGTTGGGCCATTGTGATAACTGTTTCCTTCCTGACACCTCAAGCACTGGAGCTCTATACCTGCCCATGTCATTCCCAATAACTATGACCTGACAGGTTTTTCATATTCTCCAAAATTCGTGAATACTTTTCCTTGTGTCTTCCTTTTCCCTTTCATTAACCTATTTATATTTCAATTATTTTCAATTTTCAATTATGCTGACTTTTGTCCATGACTGTAGCCTCCAAATGAAAAAAAAAAATAAAGGTTGACCAACTGTAATAAAGTTCCAATAGATACAATAATATACATGTTTCCAGATAACCCAGCAGAATCTCTCATTCCCTCAACTTGCAGAATTCTTAGTCTCATCTTGTCTTAACATGCACATAATGTTCCCAGACTTCAACAGAACACTTCTCTTATTGTAGCTCCTACACCTGCACAATTCACCGGTTCTCAGCTGCAGCTTTGGAAAGTTCTTTATTGATTCGAGCTTCAAAAGAAGCTCTCAGATCACAGCTAATCCTTTCTATTTTTATGTTAGCTGTGAATTTAGGCTGCCAAACATCTTTCTCCCTTGAACCTGCAAAGTCTCCTCAATGTCAAGTGGGCTTGTGCATGGAGCCCACCTTGGTTTTCACCTAAATGAAGAAAAATCTCTGCTTTAAAGTAATTCTGGTTCATTCTGGTTATGAATAAAAATGCAGTATTCCTTTTGTTGTCTGCCACTGAAGAGGCTATGATAAGTTGTCACAGAATTATGTTGTCATCTGGCGTGAGTTAATGTGTAAGTGGTCCTGCAGCATCACGAGGAGCAGACAAGGACCAGGTTGGGAGACATTACCAACACCATCAACAACTTGGAGGCCCAGATGAGGGAGCATCGCCTTGAGCAGGAGAAGGTGCTTACTGCTGAGATCACAGAGAGGGAGAATACTATCAAGGTCCGTAAGAGAGGCCATCCTCCTACCTTCATTATTACACTGAATTCATCATCTTGTCTCCATTTCTGAATGTATATACCAATGCTAAACCATGACAAGTGTCTCATGAACTTTCCTTGGCAAATAAACTGGATTTTGTAGTTTAAATTTTGTTAACTACATCTGTGTGCAGTGAATTCCTCTTCATGTGTGCTATTCCCAATTTTGGAAGAGACAGTGCTCATCTTCCCTTCACCTGTCTCAATTACAGAAAAAGTAGAGACCAAACAAAATTATTTTTCTGGTTCTGGGAATATACCATAAAGTGAATTCCTGCGATAGATACATAGTGAAGCCAGGGGTTTCATTCCATCCCCTCAGTAACTGGAAAACACCATCATGAAGTGGGAGCAGCTTGCACTGATTCTCATGCACACAGATATGCATGCCTTGCAAATGAAGGGAATAACCATCAGTGCCTCCAATGGCCTCTTCACGCAGGTGCTGGAAAGTAAGGTGGATGACATCGATGACCGTACCAGACTGGGGATGGCTGAACTGCAGGCGGCCATCGGGGATACCAAACGCACCACCAGTCACTCCAACCGAGACAAAACCACGCCTAACTATGATGAAGTCAGTTTTACACGTTTCCCTTTTACTGCTTGCTGATCTTTACATCATATACTGGACATACGCACATTGCACATGGCTTCATCAATAACAGGTGGAAGAGTATTTATCAAACTAAACTTTTAAAGTATATATATACAAAAATATACTGTAACCTACTGAGTAAGCCTCCTCTAACATGCATCAACCATTACCATGACTCCAGACAAGGACAAGACCAGCATTAAAATATAAACTGTTTCTTTCAGCAGATAAATTATTATTCTGGTAATAACAGAACATACTTACAACTCAGGTGCCATCAAACCAACCAACTGATGCCACCAGAATCCTGTACACCAACAAGACAAGACATCGCCAAAGCAAACTAAATTCTGATAAGATAATACTGTCGACTAAAAACACACATACAAAATTGCAGGATCAGACATCCTTCTACATTTGACACAGACTAAAATTGTGGCAGCAGCAAACTGAACAATGCCCTGCTGTGATCCTAATGCTCAGTGACAACCAAATTCCAGTGCCCCAAGCTACTTTCTCATTTGATTTACTTAAGACTTAAAACCAAGTATTAGTGGATCAACCAATGTCATGATGACTGTGTGAGACTCTCCATGTACCAGTAGGTAGTCTCACCCAGTTTTTAACATCATCCCACCAGACATACTTCCATCTGAAACTACACTCCCCAGACATGGACGAGTTACATTTTCTCATCTGCATTTTCGACAACACTCATTTTTCCAACATTACAAACAGCATTTCAACATATCACAAGACCCATCAATGCCCAAGATGCAACTTCCACCCTGCACATGTATCTTGACACATATAATCGTTAGTCCCTTCACCCTGTAGTCTGTGAAACTATCAACAATTTCATTTCTGAAATGTTACCTCACTAACAGCTACATCGGATCCAGGCTGAAAATGCGGATGGCATACGAGAACACATGGCAAAAGATGTGGCTCGCCTGGACCAGCGCCTCGGTGAGGTCGAGACCAAGATCAAACAACAAGATGAGCGGCTTGATAACAAGTTAATGACTGTGAGTGTCATTGAAACATATTGACAATTACGCTTTCTGCAGGTAATATGTAAAGGGAAGCACACAGGAGGATAGCTGTCCATATGATCATGCTGTATCAGCTGCTGTTTGATAATTCTTGTACCTAAATGAAACTGACTGTCTTCAAGTCTTTATTCTTGTTGACAGTCCAAGGCCGAGGACCAAGAGGCCAGCACCATTATGGGTGACAAGATGCAACAAAAGATTGACACTGTCATCTTCAGCCAGGATCGCCTTAAGAAACAAGTTGATTCACTGCAGAACAAAGTTCAGGTGAGGAGAAAGTACATGATATGCAAAGGTTATTTCATTGCTTAAAAAATGGCGGTGTAGGCAAAATGATATAAGAGTGAAATGAGAATACAGGGACCTCTCGATTTACACGTATTTTATTTACCTCATTTTTAGAATAATGCACACGGTCCATTTACACCTTATAATTTACATGAGTTTAAGTTTGGAAAAATGTAATCATCACTGGGCTAGCAGCATGGTGGTGTGGTGTAGCCAGTGCCATGCAAGAAGCGCGCTCTTGCTACATTTGACAAGGATGATCTAAACATAAAACGGAGTTCAAAGGTAGCCCGAAATGTCCTAGCTCACATCAGGTGCTATAAACAAATCTTCCATGAGAAGACAATGAAGGCTAAACAGACAACACTGAACTTCTTTTTGAAGGAAAGGAAAAGGACACTTGTAAGGAGGACCAGCCATCAACATCTAGTGACGTAATAGCTGAAGTCATTCGACCATCAACACCGCCTTCAACAACTACGTCACCTGACCCAGGTGGCCCCCTTTCCCAGTCATTCCTCCCTCTCCATAGGCACAAACAAGCGATTCAAAAACAGCAGTAAACATAACTGTTGGAATTTAGTATGTTATTTTCTGTTTTTATTAATATAATTAATTGTACTGAATGTATATTATAGTATTTTATATTTCCTGGTAAGTGTATACTGTAGTTTTTTACTGGTATAATATTTGGTACTGTATATCTATCTATATCATATCTCTGACGCCTGTCCCTAACTGGAACTTCCTCAAGGGGGTGGCCACGGCAATAGTCTCCATAGCTAGTGAACTCCAGTGCCACTTCTTAGCCTTTAGTGCCTCATCCTTGACAGGCCACTGGCAGAGGGCAACTCTAGCGCAGTGTTTGCAGAGGCTCCTACCTAACGTTCCTACTGACTACTACCTAATGCTCTTGCCTAATATTAGGTTCCTACCCATTACTTCTATCTAAAGTTTCTACGTAATACTCTTGCCTAATGTTCCTATCTACTACTTCTTTCTATTGCTCCTACCATTTTGCCAAAAGGCAGAGCTAGCACATAGTGCTCTCCGCCGGAAAATCTAGAGTTACAAAGAAAGAGCTATGTGAGTTAAGTGTTGTCAAGTTTTATGTATTATGAGAGACTGTAATATGTTTGTAGACAGAATGCCAGTAGTCCATGTGTGGGTTAGGCAGAAAGAAAAGACAGCTACCTGGGTCAGGGAAATGCAACTTGATTACCACTGAAGTGCTGGCTCACTATGCAGCTGTCACTAACCCTCCCGATACCCAGGCAGGTAGTACTGGTAATATACCTCCCTAGTTGTTGGCTGCCTACCAACTACTACCTATTCGGTACTCTTATTATAACGAAACCTCCTAATCTCCATTATTTACATGATTTGATTTACGTGACCATTTTCAAGAATATAACTATCACATATATCGAAAGGTATTTGTAGACAACACGAATGATAAATGTACGAGTAATGCTGCTTGTAACAGAGCAAGACATGTGATACCAATAATGGGTGAATCAAACCTTGTGCTGCTATAGGCTTAGCATTCACCTTAATGTTGCAGGACACTCCGAAGGGCCTGACTACCATGAAGGAGGACATGGATCAGATAGAGGAAAAGCTGAACAAGAAGATTGACCAAGAGAGGAAGGAAAGGATGGATGATGTCAAAGAAATTCGTAGTGACATTGATCACATCATCGGCAAGGAAGAGAAGAATGTTGCTGCTGTGCCAAGCTTGGTAAGTGATATAGGTATGAAGAGCAACTTGGTGAGTGGTGGGATGTGGTGAGTAACCTGATGAGTGGAGTGGTGTTGTGAGCAACCTGTTGTGGGTATAGTAGGTGATCTGATGAGTGTTTTGAGTATGTTACTGTGGTGTTGTGAACAACCTGATGAGTTTTCCAGTTATGGTGAACAATCTGTTAAGTGTTGTGGGTGTGGTATAGTGTGAAGAGCAATCTGTTGAGTGTTGTGGGTAAGGTGAGCAACCTGGTGAGTTTGTCTCCATATCATTCTCCAAATGTGGGACTCTGGGAACAGGCTAGGGACAATGTCAACACCCTAGTTCTCCTCACACACAGATTCCTTCAGTTTATTTCCTGCTTAGATAATATTCATACTGAGGCCTTCTTTCACTGTGTCCCATCCACATTACTTTACACTTACTTGTCTTAAATTTCATTAACAGTGTATCAGATCAACTTTGAAATTTATCTAGGTCTCCACGTAAATTGATGCAATCCTCCTTGCTTTTCACTTCCCTCACTACCTTGGCATCATCCACAAACATATTCAGGTAAGATTTCAATCCCTCTGGCAGGTCATTCACATATATCATGAGTATTAGTCCCAGCACTAAACCTTGCGGCATGCCACTGGTAACTTCGACCCATTTCAAGAAAACTCACCGACATACATCTTTTGTTCCCTTCGGTTACGATAATTTTCTATCCATCAATGTAATCTCCCTCTTATACCTGCATGAAGATCCAACTTCTTTACCAGCTTCCTGTGAGACAGTGTCAAATGGTCTCTGGCATTCTAGGTACAAACTAACCATCTAGCTTCTCCTTTATCTACAACAGAGCTTACTTCCTTATAGAAATCGAAGATGTTCGATACACGTGACATCCTATCAATAAAACCATGTTGTCTCTCACTTGGGTAGTTCTTCATCTGCAGGAAATCATCCATTTGCTTCCTGATTATCTTTTCCAGTACTTTCCAGACCACACTCATTAGGGAGACCAGTTTAGTTCAATGCCTCCTCCTGGTCTCCTTTCTTAAAGATAGGTATGATGTTTGCTCTCTTCGACTCCCTTGACATTACCTTTTTCCAGTGACATCTTGAACAACATTTCAAGTGGCCTGTCAAGTGTATTTGCACACATCTTCAGCACATATGGAGAATTTCACCAGGATCATGACCCTTTAGTGTTCTACTCAAGTCTTCTCCTGATATTTTAATGCTTTACAGTCCTCCTCCCCAATCCATCTCACTGTTGTTGGGACTAAAGTATCTCCCACAGCAAAAACACTTGATCTTTGCATTTAGTTCCTAACATATTTACATCATCCACTGTAATTCTTTCCTCTGAATTCCTTAATCAGATTGGCTTCTCTTTATCTGTCAATTCACTCCTGATGAATTTATGGAAAAGGTTTGGACTATCTTCTGCTTTGTCCACAATACTCTTTTCAAAGTTTCTCAGTTCCTTCTCTCTTATCCTGCTATACATGATTCTTGCTCTTTTACCATATAAATAATGGCTAGCTGGAGTGCCACCTATATCTTTGCCACAACCCATCATGAAGCTCCTTCACTTTTTGATATCTTTCAATGAACCACTCCTTCCCTCTCTACTCTTTTTATAGTGTGAGAAACAGATTTAAGTACTCAACAATATCTCTAATACTTTGAAGGCATACTTACCAACTCCTGTGAAGTGGAGCTTCCATGGAAAACCAGAGGTGAAATCAATTCCATGTATACTGACAGAGGTGACAAGCTGAACATAATCTTCAAAGTACATTAAGGTCAAGGGAAATTTTAAAGAGAACAGTAGGAAGAAATTGAGTTTTAGAAGAAAATGATTTATCTTATTGTGTCTACTCTCTTGATGTTTTTTTAACTAGTTTGAAATGAGGGAAGATGTTACAATAAGGTAAAAAATAGAACCCACATGTAAAAAAGGTTGATAGTTAAAGGAGATGGAAGACTGTTGAGATGAGTCATCAGTACATGAATCAACAGTATCATACTCACTCTAACCATGATCATAAGTTCACTGTCCCATGTTATGCAAAGTATAATCTCTTTACCCATATACTAAATATAGCACCTGCACATCTTATTCTCCCAATCCCATGACATCTTGACTGTCTGCTTTTAGCTATCCCAATGTTATGCAGTCGCTGAAAAATGCTGTAAATTATTTTAGGTACACATAAAGTTGTACATAATAAATCAGGACCTAACTATTTTATCTAAAAAAAGTAAAACACACATTTTTACTCACCAGAAGGTTAACAGTACAACTCATTCTCTTGTCACAGTTCTCATCACCTTGCATAACATTACGGTAGTCTAATAATCTTTCCAGAAGGCGAGTCACTGAATTGATGAATGCTGTGCCACTCTCCCTCCAAACAGGGTCATTAGAGCGGACTCTCTCCAATAAGCTGTTTCAATGGAAAATGTATATCGGTAACATATTAACAAAGACTCCATTTCTGCACTATGCAGAATCAATGATGCATATATCTTTTATGTGTAACAATATATCTAGTGTAATCAAAACAAGGAAGGTTTAGCATAATCATTTCATGTGCAATGGTTAGGCTATCACACAAGTAAAACACCTACCTCTTCTTGCAAGAAAGCAGTTCTGAATATAAGACATTAATGTACTATTGGCTCAATAGATTTGAGCTACTGGGATATAAGGGCAATGTTTTCTCATACAGTAATTAAAATAATTCTAACAGTTGCCTAAATGCATGTCTAACTATCTATGCAATGTGACCACCAGCTAACCAAAATGACTGGCTGCTAAGAGCTCACTAATCAGGCTCAAAAAGATTGTAAAAAAGCGGTTACCTCATCAGCAAGCAGTGGTGCCATAACAGGCTCCTATGAGCATCCTTTACGAGCTTTTAGATTAGATATGACGGAACAAATCTATTAATAGAAACAAGTGATGGGTACATAACCAATTGCTGTCCAAGCAATTCTTATACAAAAAGTACTGAAATCTCTCTTGTTTATAATTCTTATACAAAAAGTACTGCAATCTCTCTTGTTTATAAGTGTTTCTGTACTAACCATGTGTACTAAGAGGACAATAGCAAATTTCACCATCACCATAAACTGACAATACTATGGCCTCATCAAAGGTGACTTTTCATTTACAGTGCAACCTCCAGTAAGCAGAGTCTGGTAACACACTTAAA
>JAUTYZ010196703.1:0-10649 GCA_032273725.1 Panulirus interruptus
CCTCAGTTACCTACTAGATCTATATCGCTCCCTCAAGGTGATAACACCTCTGATTCAACTAATGCTGGTAATGCTGATACAGATGTTGCATCAGCAACAGATGTTGCATCAGCAAAATCGTCAATAGAAATGCCATGTCAAAAACCCAAAGAAGGTATTACAACTCCTGTAGAGTCTTCAGTGTACCCAGTGGATAATGAAGAAATCCAAGCTAAGGCTGCAGGTCAGTTGAAGGGCTTCACTGTCTTGGGAGAGCATACTGCAGCAGACGAGGAAGCCATAGATGAACCTGAGGAAAGCTTGAACAGAATTCCAGTGTCAGAGAGTAGTAGTGAAACAATTAGTGGTGCATCAAGTGAAAATGAATCAGACTATGACAATGTGCCTTCTGGTTGTAAGTGGTCATTTCCTAAAAAATCCCCAACGGCCATTGAGATTCAGAAGCCTGTAGGCACTACTTTGAAAGATAATTTGGTGTGTGAAACTGTTGAGAAGATAAACAGTGACCTTACCGATAAATCGGCAGCTGTTAGTGTTCACAAAAGTAAGAGTGGTATTAATTCGGATGAGGATTGGGAAGTAGAGGTTGAAGGCAAAAGTGAGGAAGAAAGAGTAGATGAACATGAGGATATTAATGTATCTGATGAAGAAGTAATTGATGAATTTGGGTTATCAGTGCCTGGAGAAAGTGAAGGGTTAGAAACAGTTAATCGAGAACTTATAATTGTAAATGCGCCGCGTTCACTCGATTCCCAGAATGCTGAGTGTCCAAAGGTTTTAAAAGAAGAAATTCCACCAGTTTGTGTTCATAGTGATTTTTGTGAAGTGGAAAAGGGAAGTGATTTAGGGGACAATGTTGATGAACTTTTTAATTTATTAGCTAGTGATGCTGTAGAGGATATTGAAAAGTTTTCTGAATTAGTCGAGTCATCTGGTACAAACACTAGTGGTTTTTCGTGTTGTGATTTGAACTCAAAAAATAGTGACACTTTGACTTCTCAAGGATTATTAGTGTGTGGTAATGAAAGATTGGAAATAAGTGGTGAAAAAAAAAGTGAACCAGCAGAACCTATTATCGAAATTAATGTGGAAAACTCAAAGGTAGTTGAAAATTTAGAGAGTAATCAAGAAAAGCTGTTTCTTGGAGAATCAATAGGAGATACTGATGAAACAAAACAGATTTTAACAAAGGAAACTTTGTCAAGCCCAGAGGAGGGTAAAGAGAATACAGAGACAGAGTTGTCTGATTGGGCTGGTGAAAATGATGGTATCAGTGCTGGTGAAGATTTAGAGGTTGAAGTCAATGAAATTGACAGACTGCGAGTTAGAAAGGATTCGTCAAAGACCGTTGCAAGAATAGCATCTGAAGAAAGCCTTGGTGACACTGATTCTGCCATCTCTACTGGTCCCAATATTACCACCTCAGTGCCTTCAAAACCTTGTGTTCTTGCAGATTTAGAAGGCATAGAATTTATGGACACAAGTGAGAGTGCTAGTAGCCCTGATGATATATCACACAAAAAGCAAGGCTATAGAAAACTTGAAGAGGAAACCCCAACAACACCCATAGCTCCGCAGATTGGTCTTAGTGACCTTGAAAGTGTAAAAGTTCAGGATCCGGTTAGCAGTGAGAGCAAATCATCTGAAAGCACAAGTACAGAGTTGGAAGATACATCTCAAAGTAGTGTTCAGGAAGCCCCATATATTATGGCTGAACCTGACACTGAAAGAGATCAACATCCAGTTGCTGAATCCACATCTCATTCGTCACTTCAGTCTAAAAGCATGTCTGAGCCTCCCTCTCTCAATGAATCCAAGCATAGACTAAATGGGGAGCGATGTGATTCCTTTGAAGATTATGCATCACCAAAACGCTACGAAGGTTATATTCCTAGGTTCAAGGAAAGAATGAGTCCATTTGGATATGTGAGAGATTCATTAGATATTCAGAAAAATTCTCCAAAGTCATCATTGTACACTCCTTCTAAAAAGGATGCGGAAGAACGAGAAAAGAATGAGGGGCGATTAGCACAGTTAACAGTTTTAAATGGATCTTTGGAAAATAAATCATCTCTGTCCCCGGATTCAGCAAAGAAACAGTTAGAGAAGAGTTTGAAAAATAAGGACAAAGAAAAAGAAAAAGATTTGATTAAAGAATTGGTTATGTCAAGAATATCAAGGAAGAATTCAGAGAAGACTCCAAGAAGAGGATCAAGAACATCAGTAAGCCCCCTCTCTTCCACTGGATCACGAACCTCACTCTTCACCCCTCAGTCATCTCAGGAAAATTTGTTAGACAAAGTTCATAATCCTGTGAAAGAAAATAAGGAGGAGGAAGTTCTTGAGAGAAAGCCTATACACATAGACAGCAGACAGTTGCTGAGATTAGAATCCATTAAGCCAGATTTACCAGAAAGTGGACAGACATTCTTAGCTGAAGAGAAAAGGGCCAAAGTCAGAGTGGGTTCAATTTTTAGAGATGATAGTGTCCTAGGGTCAGCAGACAAAAGGGAAAGTCTTCAGGATGTAAGCGTTCCTTTCGTTGATGAAAGTCAGGATGAAGAGGTGTTTGAAAAAACGGAAAGCAAACAATCCAATAAGAAAGCTTCTAAAGAAAATTTGTTCGATAAGAATGCTGAAACAAAACACATTACTAGTACAGAGTCATCAAGTCCAGCTTGTATGAATCTTCCTGCTACTCCTTTGACACATCCAGAGCAGTTTGAAAGTGTGCAGCCTAAGAGAGAGCTATTTAAAGTGCCATCTTTCCCAGTTCCAGTCACACCATTGAGAAGACATCATACTTCAGGTTCAGAGGCAATGTCAACACCCATTAGCTCAGAGAGACCTCTCTCAACTCCAAACCTAAGTACAATAGAGCGAGAAAGGGCAAGAGAGGAGGCCCGCATCCGTGCACGTTTAAAAACAGATTTAGACCTTGGTTTAAGTCCTCCAAATTTTGCAGATAATTTACGTGAAAAACTCAGAAAAAGCAGTGTGAGTGAGAATGAAGCGGAGAAAGAAGAAAAATTGAAAGAGGTTTCAGCACTCTTTAGACAGACAGCTGTCACATCTCAGGGAATTGAAGAATTAACCCCCAAAAATAAAGATGAACGAGTGAGAGAGTTGTTAGCTGAGCAACGGCAACATCGGCAGCGAGAGCCTGATGGTCAGCAGGAGGAATGGAACAGCAAAGATGACCGTGTTAAGGAGAAATTAGAGGAGTACCGACAGAGGCGAAGAGGAAGTACAAGAAGTAGTGAGAATGGAGATTCTCGACCAAGTAGTCAGCTCCTAAGGCGCCATACTCATCGACCATCTCTCTTAGAGCTTGAATCCTTACAGGTCTTCACAGCTTCTCCAAGTAAAGCTTCATCAGTTTCTTCTGCTTCAGTGGGAAGTAACACAGCAAATGTTAGCACAAATGCGTCTCCTGCCTCAAGTGCTACTTCAGGTGTTCAGCAATCAAATTTAGTACTACCGTCTTCATCAACATCAGCTGCATCTTCTTCAAATGCCACTCCTGCAAGCCAGCCATCTCAAGAATCAGCTTTGTCAGAAAAAACATCAGAGAAGAAATCTTGCAAGAAATCAAAAGACCGTGAGAGGAGAAGAAGCCTGATTCAGGTTTTTGCTGGTTTGTATTGTAATCTATTTTAATTCTTTACCAGAAGAGTACCTGGCTTTCACCAGGAAAAAATAATTGCCTTTGGTGGCCTCAAATTGGCATTGGGCTAAGGTGTGGTAAATTTCAAACTTTGCCTTCATTCTGAAGTACCTACACCCAAATTTTGGTGTTGAAGGCACTACCTTATCCATGGAACTGCCCCTCCAGGCCTGCCCCTTATCCTAGACATTGCCTTTCCAGGCCTACCCCACTCAACCCAGGGACTACCACTCCAGGCCCACCCCACTTATCCCAGGCTTGCCCCATTTATCTCTTCAGGCCTGCCCATCTCACCCAAGGGACTGCCCTCTAGAATTATAGCTATAATGTTCCTAGAAGGGCATTGTGACTGAAGTACTCAGGAACAGTGTTATAATAACCTGCAAATGTAGTATCCCCATGCCACTTCCATTATGTCATGCTGCCACCTTGACTTACTCAGATGTTTATACAAACAGTTTCTTACACATTTAGTCTGTGTGGATGTGCTTTGCTGCATTCGAGGTGAAACTTTTTAATAGATCACTTTGCCTTCTGGAGTTGGCTCAGTTTTTCTGTATTTATGCTGCTAATGACATTTTAATAGTTCTGACAGTTGTGAATTAGGTTTTATTCATCTTCATGGCAGCGAGATAATGTCATGATTAAGCCCACTATGTTGACAGATGAAGTGAACATTTTGGGCTTTTTCTAGTCAGTGTATGTGATGTACAAGAAAACCTTGTTTGTTGATCATTAGTTATTGATGTTTTAATATATACATTTTTGGCAGTTTTGGTGGAAGGGATTGAATCTTGGTGTTAGGGGATCTGAATGCAAATGTGGGTGCTTTACCAGTTGAAGGTATAGCTGGGGAGCACTGGGTACCCAGTGTAAATCAAAAGGGAAAAAGAGCTTGTTATGTGTTGAAAGAGGATTGGTGATTGGGACTACATGGATTAACAAGGGGAGCAAAAGTGAGTATGCGGGTGCGTAAGGTTTGGAGTCAAAGGTATTACTGGATTACGCATTGTTTGGCAGGCATTCAAGGGAGAGGTTCTCTGGTATAAATGGTCTTAGGGAAGCAGAAAGTGTGATGTATAATATTTCTGAATTTATCCTTTGTTTATTAGCATATGGTGACCATATGATGCAGCTGTACTTAATTTTGCTTCCTATCTGTACTTCATTTAAACTTTTTTTTCACTGTTAATTCTTGAATTTTCAAGTTTTTCATTTGTGATAATTCATAGATCTTTGATGTAATCTTTACTTTATATTTCTCTCCCAGTTGAGATTTTATAAGGAATTGCCAATGACTTGTAAGCTCAAATTTCTCGTCTTTTGATTCCCTCAGGTTCTCTTCTGTTTATTTTTACATTATATTTAGATCTTTTTAATGCAGAAGTTTTCTTACTTTCGATTCCATCAGGTTCTCTTCTGCTTATTTGTTGATTACATTCAGGTCTTTTTGATGAAGTTTACTTACATGAAGAGATTTTAATGTAAGGTATTAATCTGATGGAAAGATGAACTTATCTTAATTTATACTGATTTACTTACTGAAAACAGCCACATTTTTGCTGTGATTAAGAACATTTGATACAGGGTTTTACGAGTGCTAAACTATACCAGGTATCTTATGCTCGATACTGTCTAAGAACTGTTATGTAGAAAGGTGAAAGAAAGGTGCTAATTCAACATAATTGCTTCACAGTATTAAAGATATTTAGTATTTCTATTGTAAAGGGAGTGCACAGTAACTTTTGCTGTTTTCTTAAACATAGGAGAAACTTTGTCAGTTTTTGTAATATATCCAGGTATGTTCAGCAAGTCTGGAGATGAGAAAAAGAAGATTGAACAGCAGTCCCAGCCTAACGATACAGTTGAAGGTGCCTCATCCAGTAAAGCAACAGTCTCAGATATGTTACCTGCAAATGCTGCTTCTACTGACAAAACCAAGAGTGTTCCCAAAAGCCCTTCAACAGTACGGGACAAACTCTCAAAGTTGCGCTTATCCAGATCCAAGGAAAAGAGAAAGGTGAGCTGGAAATAGCATCTGATTATGATGTTGCAGAATTCTGATTAAATATTATGCCTGTTACTCCTACAACCTGCTGTAGCTAGTTTCTCTTCCAAATCTTCGTTGTAGTTGGTTTATCATGCAGCACAGATTTTTTCACTTCCTATTATTAAAAAATTCAGTTCAGTCTTAGCATATAGAAGATGAGAATCATTGAAAGGTTACACTTTTAAGAGAGGAAACAAAGATAGAAAAATCAAATTATAGAAGACCCCTCTGTGAATTTTGCAGCATTGCATCACATTGCCAGGAGCATTAGGTAGAAGTAGTAGGTAGGAACATTAGGCAGGAGCATTAGGTAGAAGTAGTCAGCAGGAACATTAAGTAGGAGCCTCTGCAAACACTGCACAAGACTTGCCCTCTGCCAGTGGCCAGATAAGGGTGAGGCACTAAAAGATAAGAAGCAGCACAGGAGTTCACTAGTTATGGAGAGACTATTGCTGTGGCTACCCCCTTAAGGGAGTTCCAGAATGGAACAGGCGTCAGAGATATAGGTAGATATATACACATCAAAAATTTTTTTGAAAAATATTGGAGATCTCAGTTTAGTTAGATGGAATGGCAGAGTAACAATTTTTCTTTATTTTCAAATACGGATAGTTCATGTGTGAGATACTACTATTGCACTCACATATGCCTTCACCACCAGTACTTCCTTGAGGTATCGTTTTAGCTTGATAGAAATTCTCATAAATGGAATTTTCTAGTTGAGCAGGTGGCAGAAAATCATTTGATTCATATGTTGCTTGCTGAAGGTATGAAATTGATAAATATGATGCCTTTTTCCATGCTGTTGGGGGCATTTGATTGAAATTCCAAACACATACGCTCACATGCACACATGAACAACTCTTTGAGAGATGTAGGGATAGAGCAACCAGAGGACATAACATGATTTTTTTATTTCTAAAAGCAAGAAACTTATTGAAGAATATGTAAAGAAGTATTGTACAAGAGTGGTGGATGAATGGAAAAAGATGACTGGGGACATGGTTAATGCAGAAGGTGTGTGATAGTAGAGAATTTTCAAGAGATGGGGACCCCCGAGTGTAAAACTCCCTCTCCTTACAGTACACATAGGTAATTGCACAGGTTCTCCGTCAAGTGACATCACCATAGTTTACGATGAGGATAATCTAAGCCTGGAGATCATCTAGAATATTCTAGGTTTTCTACATTTTTCGAGTTATTTAGATTTCATTTTTCATTTACGGTATCGAAAACCCCTGGACACTTGAGGATATCTTGGGGGGGTTCACTGAGTGTTTGGGTATAAAGTTTTATTTTTGCTCACATATTCTACTTTAGATTAACTAGAATTTTCTTATACTCTTATATACCTTTATATGCCTTTAAAACTAATTAAAAGTTTTAATGTGTAGGAAGCTTGGTGTTTCCCAGAGAACGTGCAGTGATGGACGAGTCTTAAAAATCTAAGTGATACAAGTCCTTTGAAAGGGTTTCGGTTTCCTAGAACGCTGCAGGTCCTGTGGAACGTGTAAGGTCATATCGTAAGTTCAAGATATGTAGAGCATACCAAAGTATTCACCTCAGGATTCTTGCCACGAGTTAATCTCCACGAGCCTGTAATCCCTGGCTGGATGAGAGGCGAGGATTTTCCCGCAGTATGGAAGAAGCTCGAGATTTTCTGGCCGGCTGGTCCGTCGCTGCATCTCACGGATGGGATCGCCGGTCCTGGTGGACTCCTGACACCGTCCACCCGTCGAGAGTGGTTCAGGGGGGATGGGAACACCTGCTGAGGCCATAAAGACACAGAAACTAAGAGGGAAAATGGACAGCTGTTCCGGGTAGCAAACACCAGCTGAGATCAAGAGAACAGAAAGCCAAAGAAATCATGGAGAGGAGGGGTAAACCTAGGGAGTCCTGGAGGGAGGCATAATCCTATGGAGGCCTGAAAGCAGGGGTACACCTACTGAGGCGAGGAAGGGAAGTATACCGTTGTAATGGGCAGGATAGGAAAGGGATCTAATGAGGACAGAGGGAAAGGACAGTCATCGAGAGTAAGAGGTGGACATTATTAAGGGAAGGATGACGGCACCTGTTAGAAGTAGGAAACCTGTGGAGTCGTGGAGAAAAGGGATAAATATCTCGAGGCCTGGGGGGTAGAAGGACCTCTGTCGAGGTCAAATGGTATATGCGACATGGTCGAGGCAAGGTGAGAGAGGAACTCCTGTCGAGACCAGAAAGCGAAAGCAATATCTGTCAAAGCCAGGACGTGCGGATAACGCTTGTTGAGGCGAGGAGGGAAGGTGGCAAACTTGTTGAGTTCAGGAGGGAGCGGGTACAGCGGTGGAGGCTGACAAAGCTACCTTTCGTTAAGGACAATTGTTACATGCACCTTCCTCCGATCGTAACAGAAGAGCAACAGTATATACTGCAATTACAGTAAGATGGGCTTGTATGTGTAAGTGCAACGTGCAGTTTGTTTGGGAGGTAGTCATTGAGCTTGCAGATGATCATGGTCAAAAGTTAGGGAAGGGAGAGGGACATAACAGCAAGTGTTTCTGAGGATCTTCCAAATGTTGAGCGTAATTTTAACATCTATCAGTTTACTGTGTTTCATTGCCTCCAATGCCTATAAAATTACCTTCGTCCCTGTCATACTCCAACAGCTACATTCCAATCTATATCTCCTCCAGTAATTTAGCTGGTGACTGTCACTTAATCTTCCCCTTATATCGTATTTATATTGTCTTCAGTAATACTTTAGCTGCTCGGAAGCTGTTCTTAAGTCACCAGAAACGTCTCCCATCTTCCACCGTAGCCTGTCACACCACCTCCCTGTTCCCCCATATAGCTTTCACAACAGCACCGCCTCTCTCCCTCAGTAGCCTGGTTCACATCTTCGTGTGCTCCCTCACAGCTATCACAGCAACACCATCTCTCTCCCACAGTGCGATGGTACACCACTTCCCAGTCCTCACTTACAGCTCTCACCGCCTCTAACTCTCAGAAGCCTGTGTTATTCACAGCAGCACCATCTCTCTTCCTCAGTGGGCTGCTGCACTACCTGCCTGTCATCCCTCAAAACTTTCATAGCAACACCGTTTCTCTCCCTTATTGACCTGCTGCTTTATCTCCCTGTCCTCCCTCACAGTTCTCATCCACAAACCATCCTTTTTTCGTATTTCTTTCTTTATTCAAGAAGGCTGTGAAGCCCTGAAGGAGACTTTAGAGCGCCAGATATATAGTGGAGACAGAGCCCTAAGCCATATAGTGAGACACCTTAGTTACTTTAAAAAGAAAGACCCTCTTATTTCGCTGGATGTAGCAGTCACGATGTTTCTTTCTGTTTTTGAGCAGTGGTATCGCTGCACCCAGGTATGTATTTGCAGTATTGGAAAAGAGGAAAATGTTCTTGGCCAGTCTGATCCGGGTGCCGCTATCCAGAGGAAGCTGGAATTAATTTCGTGTTGAATAAGATTAATTTCGACTTTGCCAGACGGGGTTTTGCCACAAACCTGGTTAACGGTGACATGCGGCCAGGGTTTATGATGAAGTTTCACCTCGGTTTTTATGGCGGCGTGTGACTCAGGTTTATGACACGTCCACATAATTTGTAGGAACCTGTCATCCAGATTTATAGCGACATGCTCTTAGCTAATTAGTTAGTGGTTTATTATGGCATATCCTTGTAGTTCATGGTGACATTCTGTGAATATGAATGACATGAACTTGTGATTTACGATGTCACACGAACTTGTGAAATACGATGTCACACCAGTCTTTGTCCATATATCAGTGGTTTATGGCTGCATGACACTGTACTCTAAGGTAAGATGTCTCAGGTGGTTTATGGTTTCACATCAATTTCAATGTCAGACGAAGGAAAATCAAATGGTATCACGTTAACCCAAACATATCTATTAGCCCGAAAATTTGGCTTCATGAGTCTTGATGGAGGTCAGACAACAATCGATATATCCCATAACCACAATATTTAACAAATCAATAACCTAAGGTAAAGTACAAAAACCTGGAAATTGGAAAATGTCACCCCTTTATTCAAGAAAGGAGAACTAGTATGTGCCTCAAATTACCAACCACTTAGCCTCACATTGGATCTAATTAAACCAGTTGAAAAAATGATGAAACAAAATTTTAAGATTTCTTGATTGCAATGTAGTAACGGGCAGTAATCGCGGCTGCCCCTATAGAGTCGAGAAGCAAACTATGTATTATTTTACTGAATATCAATATTATCATAAAATGTATTCAGAAAATATTTGCAGATTAGAAGGTGCATTTTGAACAAGCCACACGAGAAAGCGTATAGTTTTTGTTTTGTTTTTATATTAGCAGAGACGGCACGGGCAGCTATTGCTATAACAGGTTAAGAAGTGAACGGAATAGTCTTCAAACGAAACTGAACCGGAAGTTAGCCCACCTTATTGAAAACAGTGATTGGACTAAGAACGCAAACCCTTCATTTGTGGTAAACCCTTCTAATAAACAGCTTCACAAGGATTCTTTGTGTCCTAGGCTATGGTATAGGATTTGTTTGCTCAAAAAAAGAAGTTACCTGTGTTGATATTGCAAGGTCGTTTTGTAATTTGGAAAAGTACAATGAATTATCTAACGAAGAAATGAACATTTGTAAAGATCTAGTGTATGCCAGTTTGTCAAAACCAGCTGCTCCAAATTGTCCAAAAAGATTCATCAGTGCTATCAACAATTTGAAGAAAGATAGTGAAATACATATAACTAAAGCAGATAAGGCTAACACAATTGCGATTATGGGCAAAGGTAATTATTTGTCAAACATGAATAATCTTTTATGTGATGATACGACATACTTTAAACTCAGTAGAAATCCATTAGAAGCTGTTAATTCTAACTTTAATAAACAACTGAAGTTGTTGTTGAAAGTTAATGATTCTCTCATCAAAAGATTTTCAT
>JAUTYZ010197033.1:0-10648 GCA_032273725.1 Panulirus interruptus
ACTGAGGTTGGAAGAGTGTGTGGAAGGAGAAAGTTGAGATTGAATGTGAATAAAAGGAAGGTTATTTGGTTCAGTAGGGTTGAGAGACAGGTTAGTTGGGGTGTGAGTTTGAAAGGAGAAAAATTGAAGGACGTGAAGTGTTTTAGATATCTGGGAGTAGATATGGCAGCGAATGGGACCATGGAAGTGTCAGAGTCATACGGTGGGGGAGGGGGCGAAGCTTCTGGGTGCTCTGCAGAATGTGTGAAGAGAGATCGTTATTTGGGAGGGAAACAATGGGTATGTTTGAAGAAATAGTAGTCCCAACAATATTACATGGATGTGAGGCATAGGCGATAGATATGGTTGTGCGGAGGAGGGTGGATGTGTTGGAAATGAAATGTTTGAGGACAGTACTATGTGGTGTAAGGTAGTTTGATCGTGTAAGTAATGAAAGGGTAAGAGAGATGTATGGTAATAAAAAGAGTGTGGTTGAGAGAGCAGAAGAGGATGTGCTTAATTGATTTGGACATATGGAGAGAATGAGTGAAGAAAGGTTGACAAAGAGGTTATGTGTCAGAAATGGAGGAAACGGAGAACAGGGAAACCAAATTGGAAATGGAAGGATGGAGATTTTGAGCAATCGGGGCCTGAACATGCAGGAGGGTGAAAGGCTTGTATAGGATAGAGTGAATTGGAACGATGTGGTATACTGGGGTCGACATGTTGTCACTGAACTGAACCAGGGCATGTGAAACATCTGGGGTAGACCACGGAAAGGTCTCTGGGGCCTGGATGTGTATAGGGAGCTGTGGTTTCGGTGCATTACACATGACAACTTGAGAATGGATGTGATTGGATGTGGCCTTTCTTCGTCTGCTCCTGGTGCTAACGCGGGAAACAGCGATCTAGTATGAAAGAAAAGGAAGAATTTTCATCTACTGTAATGTTTTTTCAGTCAGTCAGCATATGGACTCTTTCATGAAATACAGAACAATTTATCAGTGAGATGAATCCTCTCTCACCATGTCATGTATAAGAAATACGTCACTGTGATGATACATAGGAATGTTGGATACATTTCTGATTTTTCCAACAGCGATTGCTGTAAAGGGCAAAGCAAGAAAAGTGAAGTTTATTCAGAAATTGAAAAAAAGGTATTATTTTTAGAAAATGGGACATTACAGGTTGCATTCCCTGAAATGAAATTCTTTTAAGAATAGTTTACTTCATCAGGAAGGAAGGATTGAGAACAAATAAATTTGTAAGAGAAATTGATACTGCCTCTTTACCAAAGTGCTAGGTGTACACATTGCCTGTGGCTCAGTAATAACAGAAATACTAGATGATAAGAGGAGAATTTGTGGATTTGGAGCAAGAAATTTTGACATAGTTGATTACTTGATTCCAGTAGCTATTGTAGTATTTTGGAATGCAGACATGGGGTTTGAATATCCAACAACTTTGGTTAATTCTGGTTAATTCTTTTATCCCTAATTGAGGACTTGCATAGTTTAAGGTTGTTGATTGTACAGCAGTTTGTCTTGTAGAGTGGAACTCATGAGTGTGAACCATCTTTCATTTACTTTATTCAGTATGCCTTACAACATGAATGTGAACCATCTCTGTTTTACTTTATTCAGTATTACTTACAACTTGGACTTGTTAAAACTGCTGTGCTAACTTATCCTCATTAAAGTGTCATTGTTACATATACCTCGTTAAGGAAGTATAGTACATCCATCTGTGTCTCGTAATACCATTTAGGGCCTTTTCTCTTTTTCGATCATGTTGAGTGGCAGTATAGTGAAATAGTGGGAAACCACAAATTATCTAGAGTGATTTGACTTGTACATCACTAAAGGCATACTCATGTTTGCAGGGAAAGAACTACACTTGACCAGAATCATTTGATGTTACCACTACAATATTCATAATGTTTCTAAAAGCCATGATCCAATTGTGGAAAATAGACATGGACAGTGAATATGCTAAAGCAAGTTAGTGGTTTAGTGGTCCTCTTCTTAAAGTGTTAAGTATCAAGTGGTGACAAATTGCTAATTCCTGTCTTTGGAAACAAAGAGCATATTTTCACTCAGTCTTAAAGACACTCTGTTAGAGATGTGAAGTATTGCCTCATTCAAGGCAGTTGTATATAATCTGAAGAATTTAATCCTTAAGAGAAGGCAGTTCTAAAACTGTGATGGAGTTTTGGTGATTTGCTCTGATAGAAGGATATTTTTGTGTTAAGTTACTGTGTATATTTTTCCTAAATGTTAATTTGAATATATTATTGAAAAGGTTCATTTTGTGCTTGCTTGAGCAGGTTCTTATGAGTTTTTGAGAATGGTAGGCAAAATTATAAAAATCTTGATGTACAGCTGGATTGTTTTAATCAGGAATCTTGAGAGATGTGAAACAGAATTACCCAATTCCTCATTCACATGGCATCACTGAACAGTAGTGATGACAGTTTCAATTGGTCAGAATAGTTTACTTCATACAAATATGCCAATAGGGTGTTTGAGATCTTTTTGATTCTAGGAAAGTAAATGAAGTCAAAATGAACATAAATTCCCATTGAATCCCTTGTTTCATGATCTGAGTCATGTTTGTTATGTTCTTAATAAAAGTATTAAAAGAAATTGCCTGTACTCTTTAGTCACATACATTTAGGAATTGCATACATAGTTAGAAATACTTATTATTGTGCAAAAATATGTACATCGGTATTGGTTGAAAATATTAATTTTGATGATACAAAGATGATGAAAACCTCTAAGTTATTTGTAGAGGAATATAATGTTTACAGTTTTTGCCTTTGCTGCAAGAGTAAACTGAATGTTATCTACTAAACTTCAGTTTTTCTTAGATTCCTGGTGTTCTCACATTATTGGATTTTGACACTGTACTGCGTATTCATATGTAGGGCATAAAATAATTGATGTTTAAGCTTTTTGTTTAGGAAACTATTTTGTAATCTTTATAGACTTGATTTGATTGAATGTACATCCCTGCTGAAGCACATATATCTCATTTGTAAAACATTTCTTTTCGAAGAATACTGATTAAAGAAACTGATCAAAATGTCATAAACTGTCTACTTAGATACATACATTAAATGGAGTCTTCTTTGCACAGGAGAAGTATCGTGTATTCATTATCGTCATTGTGTTATAGTTTGAATTAAGAAACCCAAGCAAAAGCTTTAGATGATTTGAACCATTAGTCATGGAGTTTTTTAACTCCTTGCTGTAAAATGAAAAGTGAGGGCCAGTGTAGGTTTCATTGTCCTTCCATAACTAAAAGTGCACCACAGTAAAGTATTCTACTTTGAATCACTTAACACAAGGGTTTCACTGTTAACACAAGGATTTCATTGTTACATACCCATCTTTTCTGCTTTTAAGGCATTAGACCTAGTACACTCTTCTTAGATGTTATTTGATTTGAAAGGTTTGACTTTGTGGTTAGTGCATTGCATTTTCCTTCTAATTTGTTGCTGTATTAGAAGGAACGAGGACATTTGAAGGACAGTCATTCCTTTAGAACTGTTTTTGATTTAATGCTCCTCTGAAAGCGTGTAAGAAATAGTTATGTTGTCATTAGAGCTGCCGGAATGATGCACCACAAATATGCATAAACAGTGGATTTTCACTCCCAAGCACCGACTGAATCACACACAAACTTTAGTTTATAATAATGTGGCATGGTTTTCACATCGATCCATTTATGCTGCACTGTGGAAAATTAATTACCATTCCTGCATATCAAAGACATTGCCATAAAGTGAGAATTGTTGATTTTTTTTCTGATAATGGTGCATGACCACATTTACTTTTTTTTAGGATGCTTGGAAATTTGATGGTTTGACTTGAATTAATGCTATAACCATGCTCTAATTTGGTACTTCCCCTTAAATTGGAAGAGGCATTTTATGATTTGCTTGAAGATAAAAAAAATGAAATGCCTGCATATGACCAGGTTTCTCTTTTTAATGTTTGTACCATAACTCACTCTGATTTAGTCTCAGGGAATTTGATATTAGTTAGGACTAGAGTCGCAGCCTGATGCATCTATTTTTAGTCATGATTTTACATCCTTTAACTAATAAAAAATGTCATGAAGGAAAATCAGTCAAGGATATATGATACGGAGTGATAGTCAATGTCGCATTTGAAGAGCATCAATACCAGAGCTGTGCTGTTGCTACTTGTGTAGACTTCACGTGATTCTGATTATTTGGAAGTATACTTAAACCGGGAAATATTCGAGAGACGTCCTAATCTCCATTCTTGTTGTCGTCTTCTTTATCCGATTTTATATGCGTTCTCTGTAATCATTCGCTTCCGGATTGAAAAGGAACCATCATGGATATTATTGTTTGCAGGATTGGTGGATCTTCTTCGTTGTGATCAGCAAGTATCTGACCTACCGAGTGAGTGGTGAGGCCCGTGTTGGTATCCTTGGGACTAATGGCCCATCGTGTCTTGTCTGCCATGGGAGTTGGCGGGATGGTTTTGATCAGCAGGGGTTTCTGAGGAGCGTGACATTTTGTACTCATCACTTGGAAGTCTGGCCATTCTCTTTAAGGTACTTGATTTACATTTTTTAGTGACAAATAGACCACCATTTGTGATGAATATCTGCAGACTCAGTGAATAATGATTACAGTGACTAGTTCAGTGTTTCAAATGTCTCTGGCCAGATCCTAACTCCTGGGAGGACTTAGTAATATGCAAATGGCCAGAATTAATGGACAGTTCTGTGGTTTTTGTACCAAAAATTTCTCACAACTTTTGTCACTGTAAGAATGTTAGTAATAGTTTCCTCTGTTGCCTACAGAGTTGATTACCGTATGGGAAAATACGTCATTAAGAGGATGCAGTAATAAGTTAACATCCAAGGACTGTCGTAAAGTAAATGATTCATAGGGAGACATGGTAGTAACATTAGAACAGTCATATTGCCATTAAATATCCAGACTCAAGAATAATTTGGGCTTGATAAGAGGAAAGGTTGATATACTGATGGCCGTTATTCTTGTTTTTAATATATCGACTGACATGTTTGAGCAAACCATTACTTCATTGCCGGAGGCTGGCCACAGAGCAGTAAATTCTCCACAAGCAATGGCCAGGAGATTGTCATAGCATTAGCTGTTTACATTTATCATTGCTTGAAGTGCGCTTGGTTTTTATTACCGTATTAGATGTTTTATCATTTACTGTTTTACTTGAGACGTGTTTTTCTTAGTAAGAGCAATACTTCATCGTTCTTTTATGCAACTAACCTATTTGCACATGCGTGTACAGTATGAGTCTGAAGTGTTCATGTGCACTGTTTTCATATTTTGTTTCTCATATGTTATATATGATAGATTTTCTTGACGCTTATAAATGTAAAATTATTTCTGAAGTATTTTCCAGAGAATAAACTTCCTTGAAATAAGATTTGTAAGACTTGTAGATTTTTATATATGAATGATGCTATGCTTGCATTTAAATCATGATATAGCAGTTGTCAGTTTGGGAGCAGAATCACGAGTTACAACACAGCTTACGCCTTACAGTATGCATCAGGTATTCATTCTCAAGGAATGCCCAGTCATCTGTTCTTAACTCTACATTGCTATTGTGGTAAAGGCAAGCAGGTATAAAACAAAGGAATAACCGTGTGACTTGACTCTGTTTGCTGTGTTTATAGTGAAAACATATTTATCACTGGGGGGAAATAATTCCTGGATGGAATGACCTTGAAAAGAGAAGAGACATGGGAAGCACCAGTCCATAACTGTGATCACACATCATAAGTTGTTTATAAAAGTTCCTGTGCACTTCCATTAGATAGCGGAGACATCACCTTATCATCATGTGGGAAATTTTTTATATATATCATGATGGCAGTATGGAGATGCATAGCTAATATTGATGTCAATTATCAGCAAAAATAAAATTCTGTGTACTCTTGATCTTTTAAGGCAAAAAAGATTGCATGAAATTTTACATCAGTGGTCATGCATGAAATTTTACATAAGTGGTCATGCGTATTGTATCAATGTACATTTAGCCATTGATGAAGTACAATGTTACTAAATAATGCATCTGTAACCCAACTTGCTACAGGGTTATGTTCCTGGAAAAACCTGTTTCATGTTGAGCAGTTGAAAACATGTTATAAGGGGTGATTACCTTTCGTAACAAAAATATTCCTACTCTTACTTTTATGGATAGACTGTACCTGAAGCAACTTACTACTGATGTACCACACTCTGTCATGATTTAATATAGATGATATTTAATGAAAATTTACTGAAAAAAGGTAGTAATAAGGGGTTAAGATGGAGTGGAATGGGATGGAGTGAGGGTTACTGAGAGGTAGAGGGAGGGGCATTAGGCTTATCAACATCATCCCAGAATTATCTGATTCTGTCAAGGTAGATAGACATTAGTAAGGGCTGAAGCTTAAAATCTCCCTCGGCATTCCCTCTCAGGAAAAGCTTTTCGCAATCTTTGACTGCCGTGAACCTTGGAGCATTTTTTTCTTACTTGCTCATCAATATCCTGGTTTTTCCCTATTTTTCAAAATAAGCCAGTCTCACCCTTATTAAACACTTGAGGTTTGTAACCTTGTACCTCACTAATTTTCTGTAAATAGGCGGGGTATAATGACAAGTTTCTTGCCACCATCAAAACCCCAGAGCTCCTTACATGTGATAGCATAAGGTCTTGTACTTCTATGAGTGTCTTTAACATTCCTTGCAGTCATATTGAATTGACTGTGCTTAAGTTGAAGGCAGTAAATAATGGAGTAGCAGTTATAGCAGCATATATAAACCATGGCATGCATCAGGCTTTCTCGTTTGCAAGCAGGCTGTGAGCAGGTGGGATGTTAATATATTTTGGATGTTGTTGGGGTACGAATTGAAAAGCGTTTTGCCGCAACATCTTTAAAAAGTACATAATGAGTTTGAAAATACCTAGAAATACCCTGACATATTTTATTATGAAAAGAAAAGTTTATACATTAGAAATATAAAGGTACACTGCTTTTGCAATATATTTTTCATTTTGATTTTGATTTCCTTACTCTGTGCCTTCTTATATCACCCACATTATTTCAAGAACAGGAGCAAAACTCAGATTTGCATGGCCAGCCATGTGGGTGGACCAAATGATCTCTAATACTAGGGAAGACTTGTTTATTTCACCTATTTTCTCCTATATTTTTCTGAATCTGTTTTTGCCCATTTGTACTGTAAAGGGAGGGAATTTTACAGTCATAGGGGCCCCATCTCATGAACATTCTCTACTATACAGCTTCTTACATTTCACTATGTCCTTTGCATTAACCATGTCCTCAGTCATTTTATTCCATTCATCCTCTATTCTTATACTATAAAGTATGTCCTCTCATCTTTTTTAACAAGTTTGTTGCTTAATTTCATGTTATTCCTTCTGGTTGTTCTGTCCTTACATATCTTGAAGAATGTCTCTGTTTATGTCATTGATCTGTTTGAAAAGTTGTTCTTCTCTACTCTCTTCCAAGGTGAGCAGATGTAAAGCCTCTAGCCTTTCCCTGTAACTCAACTCTCTTTGTTGCTTTCCTCTGGACTTAATTTATTGAATCTTTGTGCTTCTTTAGGTGCGGCCACCAAACAGGAGAAGCTTATTCTGTTTTGGCCTTATGTATGATATGAACAGCTTGCTTAATAATTCCTTACCCATGAACTTGAATGCTATTTTTATATTGGCTGGCAGACAGTTGGTCTCCTTAACTGTTCTCCTAAGGTGGGACTCTGGCACCAAGGTAGGGACTGTTTCATTTTGCCAGTCCTTCTCACACACAGATTTCTGCAGCCTATTTCTTGCTAGATGATAATCATATTGAGGCCATCTTTCACTGTGACCCATTGTCATTACTGTACATTTACTTGGGTTGAATTTTATCATCTCATTTATCATCCCACCATTGGAATCTTGTAAGGTCCCCTTGTAAGTTGATGCAGTCTTTCAAGCATTTCACTTCCCTCATGACATGCATCATCTGCAAACGTGATGGAAGATGCTCCGTAGTCTCTACGTTTATGTATTTTTTCAAACTTGTTTGTCTTTTCCCACATAGCAAATAGTGCCAGGAACAAATGAAGAATGGCCTCATTTGCTCGCATCCATTCTCTAGCTGTCATATATTATGCAACAATAACTAGAGCCCTCTATTTACAGTCAGGATCCACATACCGTTCTGTGGTTTCCCTTGACTGCTTTGTATGCTCTGGTTCAGCCAATTGACTGCACATTGCTCCAGTTCGTTCTTTGATTTTCATGCCTTACACCCTCTTGCATGTTCAGGCCCAACCCCTCAGAGCATCTTTCCTCTGTTCCTTATTTTAGAAAGTACTACAAGAGGCAAGGATTTCCAGCTCTCCCACTCCCACCCTTCTTAGTTGCCTTCTACAACATCCATGCTATATGTGGGCAGCACTCTTTTTCCCCTATCCCCATGGATTATATGTATGTAAGAAATCCCTGGGGATAGGGGAGAAAGAACACTGCCCACGTATTCCCTGCGTGTCGTAGAAGGCTACCAAAAGGGGTGGGAGCAGGGGACTCGAAATCCTCCCCTCCTGTTTTACTTTTCCAAAAGAAGGAACGGTGAAGGGAGCCAATTGAGGATTTTTCCTTCTAGGGCTCAATCATCTGTTCTTGATACTACCTCGCTGGCATGGGAATGACGAATGTGTATGAAAAAAGAAAAACAGAAATACTTAGAGAAACAGAAGGATTTGTTTATTACATTTATGGATCTAGAGAAATCATGTGATAGGGTTCATAGAGGTGCCTTGATGAAGGTCTTACGAATATGTGGTGTAGGAGGAAAGCAGCTAGAAGCAGTGAAAAGTTTTTACCAAGGGTGGAAGGCATGTGTAAGAATAGGAAGAGAGGAGTCAGTGGTTCCAAGTGAGGGTTAGTCTGCAGCAGGGGTGTGCGATATTACCATGGCTGTTTGATTTGTTTATGGACAGGGTGTTGAGGAAAATGCAAGGGTCTTGGAGACAGGGCGAGTATGCAGTCTTTGGGGAAGTGAGTCGGTTGTTGTTTGCTGATGACACATCTCTGGTGGCATTCATGTGAGAAACTGCTGAAGTTGGTGACTGGTTTTGGAAGAGTGTGTGAAAGGGGAAGTTGAGAGTAAATGTAAATAAAAGCAAAGTTATTAGGTTTAGCAGGGTAGAGGGACAGGTTAGTTGGAAAGTGAGTTTCAATAGAGAATACTTGGAGCAAAGTGTTTTAGATACCTGGGAGTGAACAAGGCAGCAATTGGAACCATGGAAGTGGAAGTATGTCTTAGGATGGCTGAGAGGGCGAAGTTCTAGGCACATTGAAGAATGTGTGGAAAGAGAGGTTGTTATATGGGAGGGCAAAATGTTATGTTTGAAGGTATAGTAATCCTAATGATGTTGTATGGATGCGAAGGTATGGGCTATAGATGAGGATGGGTGGAGGGTGGTGTATGTGCTAGAAATGAAATGTTTGAGAATGTTTGGTGTGAGGTAGTTTGATCAATTAAGTAATAATAGGGTGTGAGGTAGTTTGATCAAGTAAGTAATAATAGGGTAAGAGAGATGTGCGATAAAAAGAAGAGTGCGGTTGAGAGAGCTGAAGAGGGTATGCTGAAATAGTTTGGACAAATGGAGAGAATGGGTGAGGAGAGGTTTACAAAGAGGATGTATGTGTCAGAAGTGGAGGGGACAAGGAAAAGATATGGAAGGATGGATTGTGAAAGATTTTGAGTGACGGGCCTGGACATGCAGGAGGATGAAAGGCATGCATGGGATAGAGTAAATTGGAACGATGTGGCATACAGGGTTGACATGCTGTCAGTGGACTGAAGTAGGGCATGTGAAGCTGCTGAGGTAGTGTCAAGAGCAGATGACTGAGCCTTAAAGGGAAAAATCCCCACTAGGCCCACTTCTCTGTATCTTCTTTTGGAAAGTAAAACAGGAGGGGAGGGTTTCCAGCTCCCGCTCCCACCCCTTTAAGTCACCTTCTACGACACGCAGGGACTTCTTGAGCAGTATTCTTTCTCACCTATCACCAGGGTTAATATATATGTTTTCCCTTACTTTCTATGTGCTATGTGCTCTGGGATTTTCCAAGTTTGTTTCTTATATACGTGTTGTTTGCGTTTTACATTTCATATCCAAGTTTTGAGATCCAGTTTTTCTCTTTTTTGTAGATTCCTGGTGATGCCTCTGTGAAGGCGAAAGCTTCATGCAAATAAGATGGATAATTTTGGACAACTGGTGTTTGAGCACCCACCTAATGGTAGAATGATATTGAGAAAATTAGAGAACATATAAAAGAAGACATATACACATACATTATTCATACTTACTTGCCTTCATCCATTCCTGACACCATCCCGCCCCACAGGAAACAGCATTGCCACCCCCCGCATCAGCGAGGGGATAGGGGAGAAAGGATACTGCCCACGTATTCCCAGCGTCTTGTAGAAGGCGACTAAAGGGGGTGGGAGCGGGGGCTGGAAATCCTCCCCTCCAGTTTTACTTTTCCAAAAGAAGGAACAGAGGAGAGGGCCAAGTGAGGATTTTTCCCTCAAAGGCTCAGTCATCTGTTCCTTAGGCTACCTCGCCAATGCAGGAGTT
>JAUTYZ010197144.1:0-10646 GCA_032273725.1 Panulirus interruptus
CTGATGGAGATCTTGACAGACCTTGGCACGGTGCTCTAGTTTGCTGTCCATGATGAAATCGCAAATGTGCATGTGGTTAAAAAAACTCCCATAGAATAACACACGATGTTCACAGAATGACTCCACTCGGCAGACTGATTGATGATGGTTACGCCTAACCGTCACAGGATGCACATCGCCGTCCTGCCATCTGTTGCCGTGCTATGGAACTAGTCTCGGTACTCTTTGATACCACCTCGTATGTCACAGTTGATATACTGACAAATGAAATACACAGAAGTGTAAGAGTTAAACTCCCTTCACAAATGCTTTGAAAGGTAATGACACTCCCCCACTTGCATCCCTCTTTTTCTCTCTTAAACATCAAGCTAGACATGTGGTGAGCACTTCATGTTAGCCCTGCCGTTATGGCTAAATCTCATCATAGGTACTCGTAGGTAGGTACCCTCTCTCTCTCTCCAGATATATAAGTAAATAATACAAATCTGTCAGACTATAATATCATAGAAATCACTACTGCATGTAAGGTGAAAATTAATGAATGTGAACATGATACAGCAACAGAGAACAATATTGGGTTGAGTAATAATAAAATTTCACCAAGACAACAGACTGGAGAAAGATCATTGAGAGGATTCTAAACAGAAATTGGACTGAGATCTTCAGTGACATCAAGTGATAAGTGGTATGATTTTGAGAATTTTCTCAACAAAAGGTATAAATCATTTGATTAGAATGTGATTTATATATGAGAAGCAAAATAGAAGTAAACAAATCAGAGAGGATTCGGAAGCACTTAACGAGCAACATTGAAGGGATAAAACATATTAACTACTATGAAAAGCTAATAGATCTATAACTGTATAGCCTAGAAAGAAGAAAAGATAAGTGATAATCTACACTTGGCAACAAACTGAAGGTATAAAGGAAAATGTGTTAAACCTGAAAGCATCTCAACAAGTAAGATTTAGATTTATTAAGTCTTCAAGAATACTATGGAATATACTGAAAATATGTCTGATAAAACATAGGAAGGCCTAACCAGGATGTTAGAATGATTATTCAGTGTACTATGGGAGAAATAAGAAACATTCATGGAATAACTACTGTAACATTCTTGAAAAAGACTTTAATATGGTTGCAATCAGCCCCAGATGAACCCAGAATAGATAGTTATGTAATGCAGGTGGCAGCTGAGAAGAATAGTTTTATACATCAAGCAAGACATGTGGTGAGCGCTTCACTCATGGCAAAATCTCATAGATACTCTTTCTCCTTCAATAATAGAAATAATAAAGATGATGAGAGTCTGTGTCTCAAATGCATTTTTCTATTTTAAGAAAAAAATATTTTCTAATATAAGGAGATCTGTGTTTCATCTTTAGCAAAGGTACTATGCATTGTATTCATATAATATTCACCTGAAATATACCAATCTGTTTTCTTGTATTGTCTTCTAAATAGTTCACTTCATATACCACCAAATATCGTATAGCCTAAGTAAGTTTCACAAACCAGATTATGTATCACTAACTTCACTTTAATTTTTTTGTAGACAGCAATGGCACTGTAAGCAGCTCCAGTTCTCTTGATTTAGAGGACAGGGCAAGAGATCCAGAGGCTGGTGTAGATGACATTGGGTCCTCTGATAATGACAGGTATGTACAGAGGTAATAGTTGGAATAGAATCTTGAAAACGCTTTTGGTGAATTTTTTTTGTTTAGTTTTGTTTTTTGTTTAGTATAATGATTACTCCAGGATCACTTTCTATGAAAGAGGCTTGATGTTACCTAGGACCTTTCTAAAGTTTAGCTCTTGCTGCTCAAGGCTGCATTATTTCCAGTAACAGAGAATGTCAACACTTTTGGAGTGAGAAGTTCTTTGATGAAACTATAGTTCTAATGATACAGCCTCACTGAAGGTGACTTTTCACTCACGATATAACCTTGAGCTGGCGGAGTCCGGTAACATCTCTTATTGAAAGTTTTATATTCTTTCCTTCTTTCTGTCATACTTGATTGCCATTTTCTGCATTAGTGCCAGGAAGAGTTTTCATGTGTAATGCACTGAAACCACAGCTCCCTGTCCACAGCCAGGCCATACAGACTTTTCTATGGTTTACGCTGGCTTCTTCACATACCCTGGTTTAGTCCATTAACAGCACATCGACCACTGTTTACTACATCTTTCCAATTCATTCTGTCCCATACAGGCCTATCACCCTCCTGAATATTCAAACCCTGATCACTCAAAATCTTTACTCATCCTTCTATCTCCAATTTGGTTTCCCCCTTCTTGTTCCCTCCACTTCTGACACATATATCCTCTTTGTCAACCTCTCCTCTCTCATTCCCTCCATTTGTCCAAAACATTTCAGTAGTAAGTTGAGAGCAAATGGGGATGAAAGCGATGTTATTAGGTTTAGTACCGAGTTTGAATGTAGAGAACTTGGTGGAAGTGGGATGTTTTAGAGCTTAAGACACAGCTACTACTTCACTTTCCCTTTTTGCATCACTTACAATAGATAAGTGGAATTTCTCTAGGTTTTTTTATTATTTTTGTTTGTTGCTTTTGTTAGTCTTTTTTTTTTATTATATTACACCATAATAGAATCAAGACAGGAGTTTTTAGCTTGTTTCTTTGACTAGCAAGCTCAGAAAAGGTTTATTGCGATTGAAAGGTTTTGTCTGTTCCAAGATTTCACTTTCAATATATGCTGTAAACTAGGAACAAGATATATGACCATTACTAATTATCCATAACTGTGTTCCAATTATTATTCATCACATTTTCTCAGTACTACCATTTATTCTCACTAGTGGCCTAGATATAATTTTCGTTTTCTTTCTGACAGCTTATTTAGTCCGCACGATGAACTCAGCATGGGAAATCGATACCGTCCTGATTTACGCCAAAGGGATGAGTGTCCTGACATGATCCAGCGATATGTATCGACCTCACAACTCACAGAGCCAGAAGAGACCACCATTGTACGAGACCGGGATGACGAGTTCCAGATGATGAGACATGTTGTATTACTTCTCTTCTTATGTGGATCTATGATTGTGGTTAGTTATCATGTGTCTTCACATTTTAGTGGAAGCTAACATTTCCCACATAACTGGGTATCTTGTTTGTACATGAAATCTGGTTAACTGTTCTCTGGTTTAAGATTAATGTTAACCAGTTGAGTGGAAAACTTTGCACAGGTATTCTATCTTAGTGTTTCAGAGGTTTGTGATGAAAATTTTGCTGTGTCCCATTTTTTCATGAGTTCATGTAAATGCTTCATAAGTTAGCAAGCGCTTATTGGAATTTACCATGCACTAAGAGATGATGGGGCTTGAGTCTCTTGTTTTCACTTGAGCGGGGATAGTTGTTGTGCTTGATTTCATGTGTTAACCTTATTAACTGGATTGAATGTGCACAGTGTCTTTCCTTTTTGTTGAAAATGTGATGTGATGCATTTGGTGCTCCTACCAAGAAAAAGCAGGAGCTAGTTTACATAACCCTGAAAACAAGATAGAAATGCTCAGTTAAAATGTTCAGCAGGCATTGGAGAGAATTCATAGTCACATAAAAAGACAGACATATGGCTCATGAAAATGGTCAAAAACTTGAGAGGAGCACCATATTCTTTCCCAACATCATTTGGATCATGCAAGGATTCACATAGCTGCTCCTAATATGCAGACCAGGACACTAAAGGAGTATCTCCTTCTACTGCCTCCCTAGAAATTCATCCTCCTTAAACCAGCCACAACGTCCAACCAAAGTTGATGACGAACCCTAGCCTCCTAATAGTTATGCTTGTATTTGGGTAGAACTCAATCTATCATGTGTGGGTGAACCTAAAAGCCTACCTTTTTTAGCTCCACATCAGTACATTCAAGCCCCTCAAAACACAATGAACACTGAGTGTCTGAACCTCGACAGGTGCTGCCACCACCAAGCAGCCAGATGATGCGATATTTTATTGTGTAAGCTTAATTTTGTATGTAATATAATAATTTTTTTGCAATAAACTAATTAAGTGCGTGTAGATAAGTAATCTGAAAGAAAAAATATAGATTTTGGGCAAAGATTAGGGTTCATTTTGACCAGTGCCAAATACAATTCAACTTTTCCATGAGAAATTAAAGTCAGAAGTTAACAGTCTTATAAGACAGGTCATTTATGAATGTTTCCTCATTAACTTAAAAGGAATCCCTTTGCCTGAAACGTCACTAGCAAGTACCCAATGTGGGGGGATTAGATCATCTAGGTTTGCATGTCATGGCTTAACCAAACAATTTCTTTAAATTTGTGTCTGGTCCAGTATTAGTTGGCAAAGTTGTGGGTGCCCTTTTTGTCATAGAATTCCATGACTTGTGTATTTTTGAATAGGCGAGATTGTTTGATACATTTATTTGGTAATTCATAGCATTTCCCTGTAGCATTCTGTGATTATGTTATTCATGCAACTCCTTATTAGCTTGATGTCAGATATTTATATCACATGTATGAATACCACATCATATTTTCAATTCTTATCATTACATTAGAAGCTGTAAATATAGTTCATATAAACTTTCAGGGATTCGCATTGTGCATGTGGACTCTGGTGACGGAGGAAGTAAATGGTGTTTATGTAGAGCTGGTGTTTTTGGACATTGTCCTTAACTTTGGCCAAGGGTTTTTCACTGCTGCCATCTTTGGGCTGGACACTAAGCTCATTATTATGCCACTGCTCAAATGGTGAGTACAGGAAAGGAATAATTTTAATAAGTGACAAAATAATTTTCTGGTTGATTCATATCAAATCTAAGAGTTAGATCCTGCAAGCCATCTATGAGATTCACGTAATCACAGTCGTACATTATAGGAGATGTAGACAAACTTCAAAGAAATTTCTGTTTTACAGATTGCTACTTTCTTTCATGGCATTTAAGGTAGTTTCATCATTGTCCTAGAGATTAGACAGGAAGACTTTTCAGATGGGTGCTTATAAGAACACAAAGCAGAAAAGCCTTTTATTTAATTATGATTGAAAAAAAATATATATATATTTATGCTTTGGTTTCTTCAAGGTGGCGAAAAATGTGTCATGGTGCAACGGTTATCAAGTTGCCTCCCTGGGAAGAACTTGATCCTATGACTCGGCAGACATGTGAGCAGTTCACCAACTACCACATGGACAAGTGTATAAAGGACATAGTCAGAGATAGAAGGTGAGCCACAAAATGCTGTGTTCTTCCCCAAGTTGGTAATATTGTGTTATGCTGTAATGTTTTCCCCTGTACAGTAACTTATGGGGTGTGTATGTCTCTTGATAGATTTTCTTTCAATAATTGATTATGTGTAATCATGTTGTTCTCTCTATGGATCTATATCTCTGATTCCCATTCCCTTTGGGAACTCCCTCCAGGGGGTGGCCAGGGCTAAAGAGTCTCCATAACTGGTCACTCCACTGCTGCTTCTTAGCCTTTTTAGTGCATCACCCTCAACAGGCCACTGGCAGAGGGCAACTGCAGTGCAGTATTGCCAGAGGCTCCTACATAATGTTCCTACTGAGTACTTCTACCTAATGTTTCAGCTTACTACTTCTACCTAATGCTCACACCTAAATGTTCCTACCTACTATCTATCTATCTATATCTCTGACAACTGTTCCCTACAGGAACTCCCTCAAGGGGTTGGCCACAGCAAAAGAGTATCCATAACTGTTAAACTTTCTACCTACTACTTCTACCTAATGCTCGTCTAATGTTCCTACCTACTACTTTTATCTATTGCATCTACCATTTTGCCAAAAGGCAGGGCTAGCACGTAGCGCTTACTGCAGGAATATCTAGAGTTACAAAGAATGAGTTGTGTGAGTTAAGTGTTGTCAAGTGTTAAGTGTGACAAGGAGAGACTGTATGCTTATGGACAGAATGCCAGGAGTCCATGTGTGTATGAGGCAGAAAGACAGCTACCTGGGTCAGAGTAGTGCAACTTGACAACCACTGAAGTGCTGGATTGCTATGCAGCCATCACTTACCCTCCTCATACCCAGGCAGGTAGTACTGCAAATATACCTCCCTGGTCGGTGGCTGCGTACCAAGTACTACCTCCTGTTTTGTTTCTATACGTTATCAGGGTACAATCATCATCTATTACTTATACTGCCTAGGTATAGGTAGTTTTGATAACTCCTTTCATTAGTGATTCTCTGTTAATGTGAATATTTTAAAACCCCTGTTGTTTCTATGTCAGCATTTCAGAATCATAGAGTCAAGTGTTTATCCAGTGAGACAGTAGATTCATTGGCTTTCAGTACATAGATCAAGAAGCCTCACTTGTACTTGTAGGCACAACTGTTGCATTCAGTCAGACATTGTTAGATTAGATAATGTGTTGTGCATGGCTGTATTTCTCAACCTGACAGTTATTTCCTGAATCAGTTCACTGCATTCGTTTTTTGTGAATTGTTTGGCTTTAGGACTTCCCTCCCTGATGTTCTTAGTGCATGAAATGACCATTATTGAATTTGATTATGGATCTATAACCCACATAATCTATTACACTTTTTGCAAGCCTTATAATCATACAGCTCATTTTTGCATTATAATCATCTGGTAAGGAATTAGAAAGCCAAGTTTATGGATTTTTTCTTTTTATAGATGGAGATTAAAGAATCTCCCGGCTGTATTTGGAGGCAGTGAACTTGTTGACTGGCTCTTATTAGTTGGCCTTGCACGAGACCGAACGGATGCAGTTAAGTATGGAAGGCAGCTGCTTCAGGGCCGTATTATCCATCACATAGAAAACCAGCATCATTTTCATGATCAGCCACTGTTTTACTCCTTTAGATTCATTGAATCTAATGCACAGTGATGGGATACCAAAAGAAGAATTAATGACTCCTAGTGAAATGGTCACTAAGACTGAAAAATATTAGTGAGAAGGAAGTGATGATAAAGGTTGTAGTTTCAAGGAAAACATCAAGAACTGAGTGGTGCTAGTTTACATATGACTTTGGTTGTGAAAATGCACAAGTAACAAATGCCTATCTTGGAAAATGTCTAATTTATATGTGAAGAGGGCATTTTGCAATTTAACCAAATAAATGCATCAGATGAGGCTAATAATACTGATCTATTTTTTATGCAGAGTGATAAATTTTAAAAGTGTCACTAGTTGTAAAAGAATATTATTTTCTTATTTTACTTAGGCAATATATCACTTGATTTTATGCTTAGTGATAAGATACACATGATCGTAGCGATAATGCACTGTAGATGTCTGTAATCTTCCTATAAAGCCTTTTGAAATAACTATAGATTGACAGTGTATACATAGTCTTGGCTTCTCATAACATGTATGTACCATAATTTGATTCAATGGTTGTTTTGTTAGAGTTAAGAAATCTCATAATTATTTTTTTAGGTGTACATATAAGTTTTTATATGTATATATATATATATATATATTTATATATGTAAAACCTAAATTTGCTCATTATCTCTGAAACCCTGAAGATGTAAATTATCACAAAAGCGCTCGGATCTTCCTATTCCATTTTCCTTGTGGCTACTAGCATATTCCTGAATCTCGTGCTATTTTGTGAATTACCTGCGCATGTATATAAGGAAATGACCTTGATTAGGGCTTTCAGTTGCCCATATCGTCTCAGCTAACATAAAAAAATATCCTATTTCGATTTAATTTCTCTAACATAATTAGAGATATTTTCCGTCTAATGTCTACCTTGCTAAGGCTATTGTTATTCGTCTCTTGTAGGATTCATCACATTTGCCATTCCTCGTACCTTAACAATGAACTTGCAATGAGGTTACCCACGTCTACACTCCATACAACAAATCACGATGGTCCACATGCATAATGAGAACTGTATGTTGGTCTTGGAATTATCCTCAACACCTGACGAAGGTGTTCAATGATTATTCAGTCGGTAATAATAGCTTGACGTTGGCAGTCTTAATGCCCCTGGCAGCTGATAAGCCTGAAGCCCAAGCAACCAACCACCCATATCCTACAACGAATAAGATATTTTCAGAAAGTATTAATAGAGCTCAATATTACATAAGTTAGGGACCATTACTCGTTGGAACTTCTCTACGTTGAATATTCATAATCCGGGACAGTGTGCTGTAATAAATTCAATACGACTAGAATATGATTTCTCACCGACCTCGTAGCCCTGCCATAAACGACCCCATTACGGCAAACCCATGTTCAGGAAATGAAGCCACGTCTGACTTCATCCACCGACTGAATGCAAGAGTAACCATGACATCAGTGAAGTCATACTCAACAAAAAGGACAATATAGAGCTCAGTGAATCTCCCTTCATTACATGTTGTTGTGTTCAATATCGTGTGTGTGTGTGTGTGTGTGTGTGTGTGTGTGTGTGTGTGTGTGTATGTGTGTGTGTGTGTGTGTGTGTCTGTCTGTCTGTCTGTCTGTCTGTCTGTGTGTCTGTATGTCTGTGCTTAACACAGGAGGTTCCCTCAGGGGTGTGACGCTTTGGCTATCCTCCGGCATCAGAACAGGACCTCTGGCCCCAGGTTACAAGTCCAGCCTTGAATTATTCATTCTGTAATTTATTGGAGTTAATGAAAGTATTTATGGCTTTGTCCTCAGCTACATCAGACGACCATTACATTGCTAAATGGATGGAGTAATCATCACTGGCATCTAAGTGCTGCAACTCGCTCGGGTACATTTAGTTGGGGTTTTATGCTGTGTTGTGAAGACTTTCGGGGGGTTTTATTTTAAGCACATCAACAATATTTCTTTTTATGTAGCAGTTTAATGCGGGTAAACGGCGACCTGTCGACCGTAAAATAAACTTGGACGACGTCAATACAGAGATGGGTTTTTAAGAGGAGATGGGTACGGAAGGTCCTTCTGCTTACCCATCCCTTGCAAGATCTTACTTCATCTACGAACTCAAGGCAAGAAGCAAACACATAGTCTTGGAAAATCGTGAAATTCAGTATAAAAATGATGGTAATCTTGAAATTTATAGTGATTTTCAAGGTGTAGGAGATGTACTGTACATGGGAGATTGATGATCAAGAGATTCAAAGGCATTAAAAGTGATAAGGGATTACGAGGGAGATTTACAAAGTGATGTCTCTAATGTCGAGCAAATATTTACCACAAGGGTAATTGTGGACAAAATATTGGAAGATGGAAAGAGCGAATGTACAGGATTAATGTATTTCGAATGTCAGTATCTGTTGAAACTGAGAGCAAAGGACTGTAGAAGGTCAATAAATGATGAGGAGACTGGTCTGGTGAAGAGGTCCAACGTTATTTTTTTTCCTAGAAATCGTCGGGGCCTCCAGCTCTCACGGACCTTTGTGCTTTGACGGTCCCTCCTATGTTGTATTGTGTAGGGAGGAGTCTCCAGTGGGGGGAAGAGCAGGTGGCAGGCTATTGAATGGGTGACTTGGGGGAGAGGGAGGACAGGTGAGTGAATGAATGAGGGGCCAGGGGGTTGTGTTGTGACCCCTGCGAGGGAATAGCGCCACTGTTGATGAAAATGTAGAGAGGGAGAATTCTGTTGGAATATTGTGCAGGCTGGTTGGTCCCGGGACTTTGGCCATTTGTCTAAGTCTTAAGGCTTCAACCTGTCCCAGGTCTTTGGCCTTTAGCCATGTACCTTCTTTTTCGTCGGCACTGCTACCCAACAGAGTGGAGTGTAGGTAGGTACGCTAAGGGAAAAAAGAGAGAGAAGGGAGTAGTGCTGCACTGCGACGTTGACGGAGGTTGGGAACTTACAAATGTCTTTTTCTTTTCGTCTTGCGGCAAAGGCTGTTGCCACAGACAAAAGTTCTCATGGAGACCAGGTGTTAATTGAAATATGGAAAGGGTGAAAGAGATAGATAAGAGAAGTAAGGAGAGAAGAGGGACGGACGATGAACTCAAAAGAGGTTTGGAGGAAGCGGAAGACCTGATGTCTAGAAAAAAAAATTAGCCAGATGGTACCCGTTAGAAAAGATAATTATTAGAAGCTAAAAGAATTCCAGAGCTTAGCGGTGAAGGGAAAGAAGCAGACATCACAACGGCTCCATCCCTCTAAGTTGCCAGCGGCCACACAGTAAACATTTGATGCAGGGGCTTGTCGAGTATTACGTGGTTCTTGAGGGTCAGGTCAGAGTTTTCGGGCCATCACACTCAAGGGTCGTACGACCGTGTTCAAGGGTCATGCGGTCGCGCTCAAGGGTTGGAAGTCTGTATAATGTATACTACGCTCCAGTCTAACCCACAAGCCATGTTCTTTATCATTATCGCATAAATGATTTACGATTCCGAAATTACTACGTCTTTTATGTGGGTTTACATCGCCCCATACCTCCAATTTTCCTTTACAACGTTCAGACCAATTTTCTAGAAATGCTCTACTCGCTCCGTAATTGGCGTTCAAGTTCGCCAAATTAATGGCAAACAGTAAGCTTGGCGAGCTGGGCTTCCGGCCCGGCCAGCTTTTTTGCCCCCCTCGCCCTCGGAAACATATAATGATTCGCGCAACCTAATGAAAATGCAGACCACTAGAACCATCCCTCTCACCCCCTCATTCTCTCTCTCTCTCTCTCTCTCTCTCTCTCTCTCTCTCTCTCTCTCTCTCTCTATCTCTCTCTCTATCTATCTCT
>JAUTYZ010197367.1:0-10645 GCA_032273725.1 Panulirus interruptus
ACCAGGAGGAGTCATGGAGAGGAACAAGGCTGATGCAAACACAGGCACACGGGGGGCATTAAGTGAAGCGGTTGATAGAATGATATGGACTGTTAGAGACGAACAGTCAAGGAAGTTTATGGGCTGGTTGATGGAGGGTTTAGAGAAGTACAGGGCACAGAGGACCAGTGCTTGTAAGGTAAACGAGAGATTATAGAGGAAGTTGGAGAACACAGAAGATGGCACTACCACACGGAGGGATCTAGCTATAAAATGGGTGGCACTAAAATTAGAAAGATTAGCAAAACAGGAGATTGATAGACGTAAATCACTGATTATTTTTTGGCTTGGAATTTCACACACCAGAGGAGGAAGACAAGAGAGAAGGAAAGAGGAAATGCTTGCTATAAAAGATTTCTGGAGGATGTGGGTTTGCTGAAAGCGATTTCCGCGATAAAGAAAAGAGAAGAATTGTTGGTTATAACCAAGACGTAAGACGTAAACCAGTTGTGGTTACCTTTTGCCTTGGAGTCATCATTCCGGGAAGTATTTGGGAGAACTAAGAATCTTAATGGCAAAGGTGGAGTTCAGTGGGATATTCGTCAAATGTGATAAATCAAAAGACGAGAGAGAGGGAGAGAGAGTAGAGCGAAGACTGCAGTCAAAAAGACAGAAAAGAAAAACAACTGGAGACACCAAACGGGGCAACAGGATGGAGCAACATCGTCAGACCGCACGGAGGGCAACAGTGTTAGGAAATGGTAAATGTCAGACTTAGAGTAATGTATTCAAATGTTGATGGATAAATAGTCAGTGGTAAAGTAGCTGGAATTCAAGGATCGTATAAGGGAAGGAGTTGGCTGATGTTGTTTAGGTCTCGTGGAAGCAAAGCATCCTAAAGGGATAAGATCTCTTAGAGTATATTATACAGGAACATTTCCCATACCAACATGTCAGAAGAACACACGAGGATGAGAGGGACTGATACACCACCATTGCTAGATCTCTCATTCACACATACTAGCATGGATATTATGAACATTACATATGAAAAACTAGTTAGAAGTGATCAAGTAATGTTCAAGTTTAAGTATGCGATAACAGAGAACATAAAAAGAGCAGAGGTGAGACAAGACATAAAGAGGAGATATAATCATGGAAACATCACAAACTTTAATCATTTCAATAGTAATGCACATTGGGAAATGAAGTTCAGCAGCCAGAAACCAGGGCTTTGTAGTGAGAGGTTCTGTGAAATTCACAATGAAGAAGTAGAGGCATAGGTGAGTCTAGCCTAAAATACATAGGGAATGGTTAGAAAGAGGAAGGAACGATTTACTAAAAGATGTCATTAAGTAAAGAAGCTTTGAGATGTGCAATGGTGAAAATATAGACGGAACTCCAGCCAGCCAGCACTTGCAAGCATGTGTAAGGTATAAGAAAGCACAGAACAGGTATAACAGGATCAAGAAGGAGGAACAGCAAAACTTGAAAAGAATATTGTGGACAAGGCAAATGAACACCCAGAACTTTCCCATAAATTCATCAGGAGTTAGTTGTCAGTTAAAGAGCACCTAATAAGGCTAAGGGATTCAGAGGGAAAATTTTAAAGGTTGATGTAAGGATGTGTGAGGAACTGAATTACAAATTTAAAAGTGTTCTCACAGTGGAAGAAACTATAACCCCAACACCAGTGAGATGGAATGTGTAGAAGGTTTTGGAAATCACTGAGATATCTAGAGAAGATATAAAAAGAATACTAAAAATACTTGACCCATACAAGGCTCATGGTCCTGATGAAATTTCACCACGTGTACTAAAGATATGTGCAGACACATTACTGCTGAAGATGCCACTGGAGAGAGGCAAAGTGCCAAAGGAATGGAATAGGGCAAACATTATACCTGTATACATATAAGAAAGAAGGCTGGATACAGGAGTTTAACTACAGACTGGTTTCATTAATAAGTGTGGTGTGTATGATTTTGGAAAAGATAATTAGAGAGTACATGGAGGACTCTCGCACAGGAGAAAATTCTTAAGAGAGACACAGCAAGGTTTTAGAGAAAGGAGGTCATGTGGACTAACCTCTTAGAGTTCTATAAGAGAGTGAGCTCAGCCTAGACAAAAGGGATGGCTGGGTGAAATGTCTGTATCTGGACTGCCAGAAACTATTTGACACAGCACAGCATGGGAGGCTACTTAAGAAACTGAATCATCAGGCAGGTAAAATGGGAAACTTCTAAAATGGATAGAAGATTATTTCAGCAGGAGGAAACAAAGGACATGTCTTCCAAATGGGTTGAGGTGACTAGTGGAGTGCTGCAGGGCTCAGTTCTGGGACCATTACTCTTACTGATCTATGTTAATGACTTGCATGAAGGTATGGAATTCCATCTGGATGCGCTTGCAGATGAAGCAAAGGTCATGAGGGATGTGAAAAGCAATGAGGATTGCAAAGCTTACAAGGTGACCTAATCAGACTCCAAAGCTGCTCTGAAACGTGGTTGATGAAATTCAACCTGAGCAAATGTAAAGTAATGAGGATGTGACAAAGTGAAAAACGGCCTCAATATGATTATCACCTAGCAGGTAATAAGCTTCAGGATTATGTGTATGAGAAAGAATTGGGAGTTGATATCATCCCTAACCTGTTGCCAGAGTCCCACATTAGGAGAATAGTTAGGGAGATAAACTGTTTGCTGGCAAATAACATAACAGCTTTCAAGTATATGGATCAAGAAATATTTAGAAAGGTTGTTAAATCCTTTTTTTTTATGTTGAAGGCTCCAGTCACGGACAAAAGTCCACATCAAGGCCGGGCCCTAATTGAAATATAGAGAGAATTAAGAAACGGGGGAAAAAAATTTGCTTCTCATGTTTGGTCACCACACCTACAGATGCACAAAGAGCTCATGAAGAAGGTCAATGATGGTATCAGAATTAAGGGAGGCTTTAAATTTACCTACCTTGGAAGAAAGAAGAGTGAGGACTGAAATGATCATAACTTTTACATTTTTAAAATATACTGACAATGTGGACAGTGAACAATTCTCTGAGAGATGCAGGGATAGAGCAACCAGTGGACATAATCTGAAATTAAGTTAGAAACCTTGCTAATAAGGATGTAAAAAAATACTTTTATTGTATCATAGTGTGGCTGATAAATGGAAAAGAATGACAGAGGATATGGTTAATGCAGAGAGCATATACATATTCATGAGGTTGTATGACAGCAAAGTATAAGACTCTCTTTACATACAGTAAAAATAGGTAATTGCAGGCTCTCTCATTCTCAGAAACCAGCTTCTGCAGTCCCTCACTTGAATTTGCTACCAGTGCCATATCATCAGCAAACAACAACTGACTCACTTCCCAAGACTCCCTACCACTAACAGATTGCATACCTAACCCTCTCTTCAAGACCCTTGCATTCACCTTCCTCACCACCCCATCCATAAACAATTTAAACAGCCATGGTGACATCACATACCCCTGCTGCAAACCCACCTTCACCTGGAACCACTCATCCTTTTCTCTACCCACTCGGATATATATCTTAATCTCTTGATTAAAACTCCTCACTGCTTCTATAGCTTTCCTTCCACACCAAAATTTCGTAGCCCCTTTCACAACGAATCCCTATCAACCTAATCATATGCTTTCATCAAATCCATAAATGCCATATACAAACCCTTCTGTTTCTCTAAGTATTTCTCACACACATCCTTCAAAGCAAACACCTGATCCACACATCCTCTACCAATCCTGAAACCACATTGTTTCTCCCCAATCAGATGCTATGTACTTTTAACTATCCTCTTACTGACCAATCATCCATACAGCTTACCCAGTACACTCAACACACTAATACCTTCATAATTCAAACATTCACCTTTGTTCCCTTTGTCTTTTTACAATAGCACTATACATGCATTCAGCCAATCTTCAAGCACTTCAACATAATCCACACATATACTGAAAATCCTAACTAACTAATCAACAACAGTCACCTAGTTTCTTCAGAAATTCAACTGCAATGTCATCCAGTCCATCTGCCTTGCCACATTTCATCTTACACAAGGCTTTCCCTACCTCTTCTTTCTTCACCAAACCACTTGCCATGACTCTCACACTTCGCATACCTCACCGATCCAAACACTCTTCATCTGCCACCCCTATCATCAAACACATTCAACAATCCTTCAAAGTGCTCACTACATCTCTTCTTCACCTCATCACTGCCTCTTATCACTTCCCCATTTGCCCTTTCTCCCTAACGCTCATTGATTTTCACTCGCCCCAGCACTCATTTGCCCTCTTTTTCAGACTCTGCCCCTTCCTTTTGACCTTCTGCCCCTTTCTCTTGTACATCTCCCAATCATTCACACTCCTTCCCTGTAAGTACTATCCATACACCTCTCTTTTCTCTTTCACTAGTGCCTTTACTTCATCATCCCACCACTCACTACCCTTTCTTAATTGCTCACCTCCCACCTTCTGCATGCCACACACTTCTCTCAAATATGATAGCACTGCTTCCCTGAATACCCATCATTCCTCACCCACTTCAATAGTTTCATTCAATCTCACCTTTTTCCAATCTACACTCAATCTCTCCCAACATTTCTTCACAGGAGTCTCTTTTCCGAGCTCACTTACTTTCACTACTATCTTCTTACTCACATTCTGTCCTCTTTTCTGAAAAACTCTACAAAACCTTCACCCTTGCCTCCAACAGGTAATGATACAACATCCTACCATCTGCCTCTCTCAGCACATTCACATCTAAAAGTCTTTCTTATGCATGCCTAACACTTAGCACATAAAGCAATAATGCCTGAATAACATCTCTCCTACTCATCCATGTATATTTGTGTACATCCCTCTTTTCAAACCAGGTATTCCGAGTAACCAGTCCTTTTTCAGCACACAACTCCACAAACTATTCATCATTTCCATTCACATTTCTGAATATCCTATGCTCCCTGGTTATACCCTCAACTGCCACATTACTCACTTTCACATTTATATCACCCATGATTAATACCCGGTCTCTTGCATCAAAACCGCTGCTCCTAGAACACTCATCTTTCTTAATCCTTCTTCTCATGGCCAGGTGCATAAGCACTAATTATCACCCATCTCTTGTAATCCATTTTCATTTTCACCCAAACCAGTCTGAGGTCACTTCCTTACACTCTTTCACACATTCCCATAACTCCTGCTTCAGCAGTAGTGCTACCCCTTCCTTTGCTCTTGCCCTCTCACTAACACATGACTGTACCCCTATGACATTCCCAAATGGTTACCCCTATGACATTCCCAAACCATTATTTCCCCTCACCCTGGAGCTTCATTTCACTCAGAGCCATAACATCTAGGTTCCTTTCCTCAAACATACTACCTACCTCTCCTTTCTTCTCATCTTCGTTACATCTACACAGAATAAGTAAATGGAAACATGTAACAGGATGTATTGCCTTGTTAGTACAGTACAGCTAACTACTTTTACTTTTCTCATAAATACAAAGTAGGCTTTCTGTGTATAGTTATCCAACTTGGCCAAAAACCCAAGCCTGTTTAAGATCCCTCTCTGGTATCATCGGTGTTCTGAAGATATCAGATATATAATATAGTAAAACCTCAGTTATCCAAAATGCCTGGGGAATCAATCCCTTCAGATAAAATTTCCGGTAATTCGAGTTTTTTAATATATTAATAGAAAAATTTTATATTCTAAAATATTTTATCAATTTGTAAATATTTTACAAAGAGAAAATATCAATACATGTAAGGAAATACACACAACTAAATGCCTTGATTTTCTTCTGCTGCCCAGTGATGTAAATAGTCATCATGCTGATGCTCAAGTCTTCCATAAGTGCTGCCTTGGATTTGCCCTTCGCCAGCCATTTACACAGTTCCATTTTCTTTTCAAGGAATCAGAATGTTCCTCGTGCTTCATGCGAGATGTAGATGGCTTTGAGGAACCGTCGTGTGATTACTGACAATGCTTGATAGGGGCCACTGTCCACAACAGTAATCCATGGTGCACAAAATAAACAAATGTGCAAGACCCGCACACAACACTGCTCTAGAAAGCACATGGAAAATGGTAAACAACCACCAGCACCACAGAACACCGAGTGGTGAGTACAATTATCGCTGCAGCGCGTTGCACACACAATTTGAAATATTCTTGTATCGTTTTCAATTTTTTGTTTTCGGATAATCGAGGGTTGCCAACTGAAACTAAAAATATACATTGTTTTCGACATTTTGTTGTCTCGAATTACAGATAACAGAGGTTTACTGTACATCCCCACTTCATCACCAAATGTAGTAAGTCCATAAGAGACATGCTTAAAGATGGTGACCAACATCTGACAGCACACTAAAAGTCCACAATTGTAAGTGTTTGAGATAATCACAACATGTATGTTCATGGCACAGGCAATAAGTGACTAAAAATCTGCTCCATAATCTTCTGCTCCACAGTGCTGCAAGCTGACTGACACACACATAGGCTGAATTTGGTTAAAAGAGTTGCTAGACACTCATCACAATTCTAAATTCTACCTTATCATTAAGGTCATTAGAATAAAAAAAAGGAAAAAAAAGATTGCCCTGTAGCAAGGCTATACATCACCATTGCACTTAAGTAGAGAAAATACTCATTTGATGTGAGCAAACCTGTGCCCAAATGCTCCACATACATGAAGTCATGTTCATATCAGCATTAAGTGATGAATTTTAAAACTATTTTGTGACTTTCTTTACATGGTTCATAACTAGCTAACCAATGCCAGTGGCATGAGGATAGGCTAGATTTCACTCAGCTTCAGTTTTAGATTACCCTTTGATGGATGGCCCTACAGCTAAACTGAAGGTCTTGCCAAGTTTCTGTACCTGCTTGTTAAGTGCAGAAATTCATATGCAAGAAATTGACTAAATCTGTCAATTTACTCATCACATCAATGATGCATACAACTAGGCATCATTTGTATCAAGAGCTTTTGAGGAGTAGAAAGTACATATACAATGGATTTAAGAAATGACAGAAAATATTCTGAAAAATGCCCCATATAATAACATATCATGAATGAAGAACAAGACTTGAGTGTTTCTTGAGATCCAAACCTTAAAACAATATCTGCAATATAGTACAGTGACAATTACAACTTAATAGACAAAGCAATAGATAAGTATTTAACATGTAGAATTTTATATCATCAAGCAGTTAAATTCTGGTTTCCTTAAAAGCATCAAATTAGAAGTTATAGCTGAATTATGCAAGTACTCCTGACCTAGCAAACAAGGTCACTCTTTCTTTGTCACTAAAAGCAGATGCATCAACATTCCAGGAGATAGCTTAGAGCAGACTAAACTCTCCTTTCTGGCTTATTGAATTGGAATATTCCAAATCTTAAAGAAAAATTATATTTAGAAGGCAGTCATATACACAATTAATTTCTTCTGATAATTTCTACACAGAAGTAAAAATAACTGGAAGGTCACAATGCAAACAATTCTGGTATCGTTAGTCTAAAAGTTTTATGTTCAAAAGTATTCTAAAGTGCATTAAGAAGACTTCATTTTATTTTCTTTGCTAATAAGCCATTTTTCAAGTCCATCGCAAGCCCAATCCACAGGCAAAAGCTCTTGCTATTATTATGTACCTGGAACACAGTTAATAAGGCTGCCCAAAATGAGTTAAAATTACTCTTTTGTTCTGAGGTAAATTTTCCACCAAATATCTGCATTCCAAGGAGAGCAAAAATAAAGATGAAGAGGAACAATATAACTAGCAGTGACATGATGGACCGACACTGGGATACAAGTGAGTGGACCAAGTTGCTCATGGACCGCCAGTACCTGAAATAACCAAAAGGGACCACTGGGATTAGGACCTATGCTAAAATGAGAAAGAAGTAAAGAACTATATCAAAAGTATGTGGTTTTCAATTAAAGATCAAAAAATGACAGGGATATGCAATTACCTCATTTATCATTATACCAGAAGTCCGTGTGTTAGTCTATAAATGAAAATAAAATTTAAAGCCAAATTTCTGGAAATGATGGTGACAAGAGTCAGACTCTTTGAAGTTTAATGATTTATAATTTTTGACAGGAAATATAGAAGAACAAAGATCTGCACTAAATAAGCAATCACATATGTGATAAGTACTGCCTTTTGTGCAGTCTGTTAGTCAAATATATTTGAGTAATACAACAGCAGTTATCTATATTATCCCTGGAAATTCTAGTATCAAAGATAGTTTTGCAAACATGTAGGCAAAGATGTTGGCTGAAAAACTCCAGATCTGGTAAATAAGTTACACAAATAAATGTTGTACTATCTGCCTGCAATGAATGAAAACAATCTAATAAAAAGAAATCATTAATTGTTATGACAGTGTTTGAGCTATAGAAACTTTATGCCTAACTTTTCAGGGAAGACTCCTTTGGATGCAAAATATTGTGGAACCTTAAAGAGCATTATCCTTAATATCGACTAACCATGATGCAACAGGCCCCCAGGTTATCCAATCAGGATTTGCCGTCAAGGACTTGCTCCTTAGGTGCCTTACCACCCATCACAAATAGAAAGACCCACCAGTCACTGAATTTTTAATCATCTTCAGTAGAAGCTGAATGGGAATGAGATAAAGGCAAAGAACATGTATGTCAAGCCCTGAATGGCAAATCCTGGTTAAGTAACTCCTGGAACCTGTTTTATGAAAACTGGTGGGTGTGGTTGCAATAGTAGTTAGGTGGAAACATGGTATAGGACATTTCCCTTTACTCAAACATTATCATAATAGACATTCTCCTCTCTTTAATCAAAACAACTTTTTCTACTGGGCATGTTGGTAACAGATACTGTTTGCCTTTCTCATTTGACTGTAAGCTTAACCTAGTCAGTGATGGACAATTTACGTAAAAGCTGCCAATAGTAAAGCCCCTCCTTACTCTGTATTTGTCCTAGGAGATCAAATTATGCTACAATCACTTGTCCATCTAATTCAAAAGTAATTACAAATATAAATTACACAGAGGAAAATGTCCCTGCTAATTACATAAGACACTGCACATGGGAAACAGGAAACTTCATTAAAGACTTGAAGACCACATCCTTTAAAATTAACAAGCCTGAACTAAACCAGCTACTACCAATTTTCACAATGTGGATAAAAATACTTCTACTGGAGGAGCAATAACCCAAGATAGAATACATACTGGGAAGTAGCAATATCTTTCTTTAAAAGCAGCAAAGTGAATAAATACCAGAGCAGATAATATATGAAACCTAGATGATATAAATCATCTATCAATACTTTAGTAATCTGCAAACATGCTAAAACTACCCTCTTAGGATAAAGATTCAGTCATCAAAACTGAACAAAAGGAAAAAACTAAATATGGACTGAAAGAATAGCACATTCCTTCTTAGTTTTATATTGTTAATATACAATAAAGTACTAACTGTTTATAGTACAATTCTAGAGAGAGAGCAAACAGTACCTATAGGCTTTTCTGAAACCAATAATAACAGAGAAACTTTTGAGTATTCCAAATTACACCAAGGGCTCTTAAAAGTCTTGAAAGGGTAAAATTTAATATCAAGCATGAAAAAACATTTATCTATGAGCAGAAATGCAAAACTGCTCTTGAATTATAATTTACCTGAGGAAACATTGTATGATTACTATTTGTATGTTACAGGAAGAGAGTTTTATGCCAAAGTAACCCTGTCTCTCAACTTAATAATGTCCCACTAAGTTATCCTTTCCAACTCAGATAATTCACATTTTTCATTTTACCTAACATTATATTTTCAAATATATCTAAACAACAATAAAAAAAAAATCACTTCTGAAGTATATTTTTTGTCCACTAATTTCACTGTAATAATGTGTAGAAGTTTGTAAATGTTATAGAACAATGTGCTAAAAAGTGCAAGTGTAAGGCCTGAGTGTCAAGTGAGTTGCCACTGTGCATGTTTTATCATTTATTTTACCTAAACCAAAATACTCATTACTTATTATCATCATGTTATACCTCATATACAAATCTTTTCTGGCAAAAATCTACATCATTCACTGATAATTTCTTCATTACAGCAAAACTAGAAAAGTCTGTAAGACTTACAACCTCATGAGTCAGATACAGTGTTGTCAAAGTCATGTGGGTGCTGGCAGAAATGCCAATTCTTTTGCTATAAACCCTTCTCCTGCCTTGTCTTCGTCAACTTTTAATAGTGAAGGAGTCAGTGTTCATAAAATCACTTGTCACATGATCCAAAGACAGATCATCATTAAGATATATATGAACATATTTTTTTCATGTCTATTCACTGTTTCCTGCATTAGCGAGGTAGCACAAGGAACGGACAAAGATATGGCCTCATTCGTTCACATCCACTCTCTAGCTTTTGTGTATAATGCACTGAAACCAGAGACTCCTCCATAACAAGGTCCCACAGACCTTTCCATGGTTTTTCCCAACCGCTTAATATGTCCTGGTTCAGCCCAAAGACAGGATGTCATCCCCTGTATAACATTGCTCCAATTCACTCTCTCCTTTGCATGCCACACACTCTCCTGCATATACGCACATACACGTACATATACATATACATACATACATACATACATATACG
>JAUTYZ010197697.1:0-10641 GCA_032273725.1 Panulirus interruptus
GTGATTAATAAGACATTATTAATGGGTAATTAGCTGAGAGGTAAAAGATACTTTTTATGGTGATTACTGTCAAAGTAATTTTTTTAAGTTATTTGCCAATGAGAAATTTCTGTATGAGGAATAACTGAGCCCATATTTTTCATTGTGCTACTGATCAAAGGTGCCATAACTGCTAGTCAGAATGTGAAAGTTGCTATAAAAAACACCAAAATCCGATTATGTATGCCTTCCAGGATTGTATGATTAAGGAAAAGTATGACATTTCATTTTGTACTATGTAAATAATATTTCCTTAGTATGTGGTAGCCACATTCATTAAGCATACATGTACTACTTCATATCATCTTGTGTAATGCCTAAACACAAAGCATATAAGTCTGGTATACTAGGTTTATATAGCTTAGACCTTGATTGAGAAGTTACAGGTTACTTGTTACATATGACTTCCTGTAGACATTGTATGTGGCACTGGATTCACAATTTACTTTTTCTACACTTTAGTCACTTCATGTAAATAGAACTTTCCTTTTGTATTTAAATTTTGTGAGTTTTGTATGTGATCTTCATAACCCCCCTATGGTGTGTTGTGAGAGTTAAGGGAATGTTCCTGCTATGCCTTACACTGCTTCAGAGTGAATTCACACAGACCTAGTAGTTCTTATAGATATTCATTCAGGAAAATCCATACTGGTTTAAAAAGTCGCAAATGGTGCATGTGGCTTTTCATTTACTATTGGTGCAACACACAGTTAGCCTAACAAATGTACAGTATTCATATAAGGAAATACTAAAATTATAAAAAATAGAGTACTTTGGTTAACTAGATTAATTCTGCAGTTCACAGACGTAATGTACACAGTAGCCAATTAAAACATGGAATACCCTCTTGAACCGAAATGAGGTGTACTCACTTCAGAAACCCTCAACATTTAAAATAATACTTGTAGTCACTAACCAACATGAAAAACAATTATACCAGTTAAGTTATGAAACAAAGCATGCAAAACACACCATACTAGTCACCAGGTATGAAACAGAGCATCCTCATTAACAGTATCAATTGACAGCAAAAACACAAATGGAATGTAAAATAATTTTTGCTCAGCTTGCGATTGTTGTAATGATAAAAAAATTGCTGACTTTTTTAAATATATATTGCTAAGGGTACATACCTGTGTTTTCCAAAATCAATTTGTACTTAACAAAGGATATGAAGATCTATGGCAAGAACAGTGATATGTTGAAATTTATAATGCAGTCCAGATATGTATAGAGGTTTTGCAAAACCTTTCTCCAAACATTATTGACGAACTGTAAACTGGACAGTATAATCAAGCATTATTTTCCAGTTTGTTAACTATACAAAATTTAAATTACATAATAAGAAAGAAGTAAAAAATCTGAGACTTGGTAATGATACTAAATAATTTGTTTATGCATAGGCTTTATTAAAGCATCAAACACTTATCCACAAGGAACTTATAATTTATTTAGATGATGTAGTAAGACCTTAATATTTGTAAACAGTAAAAAGAAAGTGGTCCCTTTCATAGTTTAATTATTAGTACAATATGAAAAGAATTAATTTACTCTACTCTGGATATTCACAAAAGTAAGGCTATAAAGAGATATTCAATGAGTTTTTGTAATAATATACCACTTTCTTATCAAAAGCATATTCAGATAGAAAACAAATGCATTTAACCTGTAAAATCAGATAGACTCTATAATTTCTTGTATTCATTAAATTCCTTTCACGAATACAGATGTACAAATTCCTTTATTTATCATGATAACAGAAGTCTTAAAAGTAGTGCCTATTCTAAAATGCTTTAATATTAGTAACTTGCAGCTCAAAACAGAGATAATAAGATGAAATGAACTATTTTCACATATGTTTTATACCATATGTGAAAACAAAGCATGCAGTATAATTATATCCAGTGTTACAGAAATTTATTGTAATTAAAGTTTGTAACCATTGCAGAACCAAGTTTAAATATATACAGTGATTATCAGTATTACGAATTACACAGATGCATATGATGTATGCATATATACCTGTATTCAGAAATACATAAATGTTCACAACACACACACACACACACTTGTTTACTTTGAGGGTACCGAACTGTCTTATATATGTCTGTCCTTGCATATATAAATGAACTCCCTTTTTCACTTAATTTTTCCAGCCCATTGCTGATAAGGACTATTGCTTTCACCTGTAAAATGATTCACATACTCTTAATGAGGAGTAGGAAGTCAAGTGGCATGTGACTTTGTCATTTTATTCAGCCATTCCACTTCGCACAACATGACTCTCTTCCTGATTCACTCACACACATATTGGGTGTCATTATCTCAGCAGGTCTGAGGTTCTTCCAAGGATTCTTGCTCAGAAATCTCTGCATATGGAACACAAAAATTATTACATATAAAACACTCATTTGACTGTAGTTGGACTATTTTGACACCACCTACGATCCACAGACTAACACATCAGACAAGCAAACTTTTCTCAGTATCCATTCTTTCTTTGCACCATCCAAGAGTGGGGTTGCTCCAACCTCACTTATTTGATGTGAGGAGTACCAAAGATTTAAGGTTTAGAGAAAGTAAGTGGAGGAAAGAAAGCAAAAATATGCAAGATTATTAATAACAATTTGACAGAACAGCACTGATAATATTTATGAACTACTTGGTGTAGCAGTCACTCCCCATAGTAACTTGAAACTAAAGTATTTTGTGAGAATCATTTGTGAAATTTATGCAGCTAAGAAAGAGCAAAATTAGAGAAAATATTAGTTTTTCAAAATATTGTAAATAACATTTCTGCAGCTCTAAAATGTTACTGTATAAAAAGAACAAACAGATTGTATCTTTAGGGCTAAGCTGAGATTTTCCCTTATAAAGGGAAACTGTTGCAGATAATGAAGATCATAGCTCAAAAGAATGTTAAAGATCAAGGTTCTGAGGTATTTGATAATGAAGTCCAAAGCAGGAATGAACTAATGAACCACACTGCAAATATTTAGAAATGAATAAATCTTTTATAATTCAGCAATAGATTCATGTGTTAGTTCAAACCTTTGGAAACATCTAGAAGACCACTATGATAAATTTGTAACTCAGGTTGAACCTCAATAATCCAGTAATCAGCAATCACTGGTTTGGCAACACTGGTGCTGCAGACATTTTCAAATTTCCTGCCACTCCCTCAACTTTAGTTTGCTGAATTGCTGCAGCACACACACTGCTTTGCATTTACAGTATTCTAGAACAATCATTTATGAACAAATACAATTACAGTAGAACAGTTTAAGAGAAAAAAAGCATCAGAAATTGATGATTATAAAGATGATTTAACACTAATCAGAGCGAGGCTGTTCAGTTCCCTATATTAGTTGTGACTTTATCTGGTAATTTAAACTTGCAGGCCCAAAAAATTGGTTTTACTAGTAGAACTAGCACCAAATGTGAAATAGAATTCCCTTGAAAGTAAAAAATAAGGAAAACATAAGTTGTAACTGTGGGTTAATGAATGGTGCATCACATACCAGTCACATGGCTCATGTACACCATTTAAAAATTACTTTTTTTATTCGTAGCTACAACACATTTATTATGTATCCTACATGTTTTTATTATTTTTTTTTTCTTAATGCACTCATAATCACAGTATATATTTTTTTTTAAATTAAAAAACAGCTTGACACAGCATACCATAAATCCTGTTATCATTCAACAGTATAATAGTTAAGTTTGCATCCATGATTTAACTGTCTGGTCTTATAGTTTTGTCTCTTATGTATTTTGCAAATAATTACCCTTAAATATGTCTTAAACAAAGAAAACATGTGTCATGGGTGGTACAGAAAGTAAACATCATTCCATATCAATCTAGGACAAGGTGGAATTGGTGAAAAAACTTGACTTTGGTACATAAGTGCAGCAGTTGTGTGAGATATATGGTGTAGGGTCATCTGCTCTCTATGGCAGAAAGAAAAAATTCTGTTTTATGGTGATAGTGAACCAAAAAAACAAATGTGTGTTTGTAAGATGTTGAAAGAGGGTAACAATCCAAAACTTGACCAGGTATCGATTTGATGGTTTAAACTACAGAGAAATAATATGTCAGGAGAAATGACCATGGAGCAGGCCAAGATATTTCATAAAGAACGTAATTTAGACTATGAGTGTAATAATACCCAGGGATGGCTTCAGAGATCTAAATAGTGTGAAGGCATATGTCTGTTTGCTGTGAGCGGTGAGAAGGATTCGGCAGACACAGAGGTAGCCACCCTGTGTGTCAACGAATTTGCACAGTTAGTGTCTGATGAAAAGATAAGTCCCGAGGAGATATACAGTTCCAACAAAACAGTGTTATATTGGTGTTGCATGCCAGGAAAGACAACAGCTGCAGATGATGAAGAAGCACCAATCAGATTTAAAAGTTTAAAGGACCAAGTATAAATCATAGGATATTCAAATGCAGCAGATACGCTGAGATGCAAGTTGTTGGTCATAGGCAAGAGTTTAAGCCCTAGAACACTGAAAAGTGTTAAAAGGTACCCGGAAATTCATCGTGCCAATAAGAATGGTTGGATTACTACAAGATTGACTTTGAGTTGTTTGATTTTTTTTCCCAGAAGCCAGAGCTCACTGTACATGTGTTTGGCTTGACCCATATTGTAAAGTCCTTTTACTGTTAGCTTACCCCAATGCTGACCTATTCATGAAGAACATTGTTGTAGCATCATATTTGCCACTGAAATGTACATCACTCATTCAACCCCAAGATTGAGGCATGTTGCACTCACTTGAGTGGAATTTATGAAAAAGCTCTATACTGTAAATGTTGGTGCACCTGCAGAGACATATATCTTGAAAGATGTTCTGTGGCTTATTGCTAGTGCATAACAATTGGTTGTCTCCTTAACGCTGAAAAATAGATGGCATAAACTGTGGCCAGCATCAGTGCTTAGGCTTAATCCTGATGAATACCCTGATGTAGAATTTACTTGTTTTTCAGTCTCTTAAGAGAAAGAAACTCTTTTATTTGCTTGAATATACCAAATATGTAAATATGTGACTGACATTTCTGCAGTTACTGCAGCCAAGAAGCTGAATGAAAAAAAATTAGAAGAATGGATGAGAATTTACTTAAATGAAACTATTAATCATCAACTTACTGATAAAGAACATGTAGACATGATTGTAAATCCCAGCAGAAGTAATGAAAATTAGGAAGAAGTTACAAAAATGAAAGTGTCCTGACTGAAAAAATTTCATTAGGTAGGTTGATCCAGTTAGCCAACGAGATGATTACAGGATCAGGGCAACAGAGCTTTATAACCAATCAGGAAATTATGAACATATACCTAAACTAAATAAGGAAAGACAAAATTATATGAAACAACTTCAGCTATCATATATGTTTAAAAAGATAATAAATGAAGCACAACCCTCTTCAGTTGAAAATCCCCAACGTCTGCTACCTCAGATGTACCAGCCCCAGCTCCGGTCCTAGATGTTATTTCTATTGAAATTGAGGAAACAGAGAGCAACCCAAACATTCCACTACTCCCAAAACTTGAAATGAAGCTAGCTGTACATCACAACTTCTCACATTGGAAGCAGGAGTAATGCAGCACATTAGGTAAGTCAATAATGAATCAAAATTATTTTATTTTTGGTAAAATCTTATTTACCTCTGTTTTACATTATGTATACTTATTATACGGTGATTTTTTTTTGTATAGTAGAATATAAAGGTTTTTCTAAAACTGATCACTGCTAGTACAGCACTATCACTAATCCAGAACAGCTCTGGTCCCAAGCTTGCTAGATTGTCGAGATTCAACCTGTACTTGAAATAAAATAGGAGGGAGAGAGAAAACTAATGGGAAAGAGTGCATATGAACAAATAGAGTGGAAGAGTACTGGAGGGAGAGAAATGGTCGTAGAATGTATGGAATGTTGTATGGGAGGGAGGCATGTAAGGATAGGGGTAAAGGGAGACTCTTTTTCCATGGCCACTCCCTTGATGGGAGTTCCCGTAGGGAACAAGCATCGGAGATACAGACAGATATACAGAAATAAATACTCAAAGGGTTAGTTCAAGAAGGACAAGTTTGAGTGATCCAACACTTGGCTAGCAAAAAAGTGTAAATCCTGGGAAAACTGCAATGTGAGATAAAATAATATAGGCGAGGGGGAAGAGGATTATGATCACTTGTCTCATCACCCAGAAAGTTGGACCAGAATATGAACCAAGGAAGAATTTTTCCTCAGAGGCTTAATCAGCTGTTCCTAATGCTACCTCATGAGGGTGGGAAAGGTAAGCAGGGATGAATGATCAAGGACAATGAATAATGTTATGATAATTTATTTGCAGATCATTAATAAGGAATGTACGAGGATAAAAAGCCACTGTTATATAGGACTAGACTATCAAATTGGATGAAAACAAACTAGGTAGCAGAAAGGTACAAATCAGTGGTATTTTAGCCATATGAACAGAGTCACACAAAGAAAGAAAGGGCAGTTATGTAATGAAGTAGGATAGAACTACCACAACAGGAGACAACAGACATGTGAAGTATAGTCTGAAACTGATCCAGTGAAAAATGAAATAATGTTGGAATGTGGGGATGACCCATAGAGTTTAGTTTTAGAATGAATTAAGTAGCCAGGTGGTACTGGAGGAGGCAAAGAAATATATATATTTTTATTTTATTTTTTTTTTTTTTAAATGGAGCATAGATTTGTATGATGCAGAAACATGAACCCTGAAAGCAAAATATAAGAAATTGTTACAAAGCTTTGATATGTGATCCAGGAGAAGAATAATGAAAGCTTTGGTACAACATGAGAGCAACAAATCTCTTAGATGGACTAGTGAAGGAGCTTACTAAAAGTAATAATTCAAAGACAGAACTGAATAGAACATACACAGGGGCTCCTTTCTTTTCGTTACCCGTTTTTTCATTTTTGTTTTTTCATTGCTGACAAACATAGATGTAAGAAATATGTTACAATGTATTTCAAACTGTTACAGTGTATTTCAAATTGTAGAAATGCTTAAATTGGACTAGTTTTAGAAAATGCATGCTATTGGCAGCAAATAAAAATAGAAGTGATAGAAATATCATTAATATGCTAGTCACAATATTTTGGCAGTAGTGGTTGTGGAACTTCATTCAGTGATTTTTATAGTATATACATTAGGGACTGGAGGGCCATAATAGTATACTAAATGTTGCCCTTAAAGTCTCCCTAAGCTCAGACAAAAATCAGAGAAATCTTAAACACATGTAATGTGTACATACAGTTAGAAAAGACTAATAATAATGTATATTTGAAAAAGAAATAATGGGAAATAATAGAGGTAAGATAGAGGAGAAAGAATTTTACCCACATATTCCCTGTGTGTCGTAGAAGGCGATAAGGAGGGGTGGACACTCTCCCCTTCTTGTATTTCATGTTCTTAAAGATAGAATGAAAAAGGAGCCAAGCAAGGAGAGCTCATCCTCCATGAAGGCTAAGGTTGGGGTGTCTAAATGTGTGTGTGTATGTAACCAAGATGATAAGAAAGGAGAGACAGGTAGTATGCTTGAGGAAAGGAACTTGGATGTTCTGGTTCTGAGTGAAACAAAACTCAAGACCCAGTAAGGGGGAAGAATGTTTTGAAAATGCCTTGGGTGAAGTCAGGGGTTGGTATAAGGGCAAGAGGTAAGGAAGGGGAAGCACTACTGCTGAAGCAGAGGTTGTGGGAATGTGTGAATGAGTGTAAGAAAGTGAGCTCCAGACTGATGTGGATAAAAATGAAAATGGATTACGAGAAATGGGTGATTCTTAGTGCTTATGCATCAGTCTCGAGAAGGACGGTAAGGAGAGGCAAATATTTTGGGGGCAGTTGAGTGAGTGTGTCTGCAGTTTTCATGCAAGAGATCACTTATTACGTTGGGTGGTTTAAATGTAAAAGTGAGTAATATGGCAGCTGAGGGTATAACTGGGGAGCATAGGGTACCCAATATTGTGAATATGAATCTTGAACAGCTTTTGGAGTTGTGTGCTGAAAAGGAACTGGTGATTGGAAATACCTTGTTTAAAAAGATGGGCATACGTGAGTGAGGAGGAAAGATGGTCAATAGACAGTGTTGGATTACAAACTGACTGATAGGCATACAAAAGAGAGACTCTTGGATGAGTGCATGCTAAGAATGGCAGCTGGTGGGATGTCTTATCATTACTTGGTGGAGGCAAGGATGAAGATTTGCAGAGCTTTTTGGAAAAGAGGAAATTATGAGAAGAGGGTGGTAAAAGTAAGTGAGCTTTTTAAAGAGATGTGTGAAGAACTACTGGGAGAGTTTGAGTGTAGAATGGCAAAAGGTGAGAGCAAACAAAGCTAAGAGAGATGCTGAGGAATGGGAGCTATTTAGAGAAGCATTGCTAGCATGTGTGAAAGAAGTGTTGGAGCTAAAGAGAGTAATGACTTAATATATAGGAGGTATAAACTGCACATATAACCAAGCAACATTTGAGAGTAAGAAATGAGTATGTACAAGAGATCCAAGAAGGAACAGTAGAAATTGAAAAAAATCTATAAATATATCACGAACATGCTGAAGGATAATAAACAATCAGACGGAGAAAATTTGAGGATAGAAGCTTGGAGACTGCAACATACATGAGGAGCTACAAGCTAAGTACAAAATGTATTCACAGTGAAGTACCCATAATCATCCTAAACCAATGAGGTGGCAAAAACCATGAAAAGAATAGAGACTCGAAGATACAAGTACAGACTATCTTTACGTATGGGAAATGGCCCTGATGAATTGTTTTAGGTACTCATGGTTTGTGCAGAAAAACTCGCAAGATGCCTAAAAAAATGCAGTGAAGTACAAAGTTTGGTTTGTAAAATACTGGGAAAGAAAATCAGAGAGCACGTGATTGAATATATAAAAAGGATGAACATCCTCAGTGTGAGGCAACATAAGTTGGGAGGGAAAAAAAAAAAAGAATGATGTAACTTTCTGTGATAAAATGTCCACCAGGAGAGAAAAAGAATGGGTGCATGAAAATATGTGTGCTCATGGCTAGGAGAAAACATTTGATGCTCTACACTGGAGCTCCCCTAGGAGCATTTCTTCTCCCAGTCCTCTTCATTCTCTCTGTAAAAAACCTTGCATCACCTATGTAGAAGTGTGAAAGTCCTCTCATATGCAGATGACCTCACAATCACATCACAGCACCCTGACATTACCCAAGTAACTACAAATAAGAAACACTACATCACACACCTGGAAAACTGGTTCATGTAAAACAGAATCCCTGCATTACCATAGATATCTGTTGTTACTCAGCAGACAAATCTAACCTGCACCCTCATATCACTTCCACTCATCATAACTCCAACTATTCTGGGCTTCAAATACAACACACAAATGACATTCACTGCCCACTGAATGCTGGACGTGGCAATCAGACCCAGCCAACCCAGCAGTTTATCCTCCCCTCAGGGCTGGTGGATAAATGGGTATGTGGGCTGTTGGGGGATGTTTGTGCATGTGAATACACATAAGAGAAGACATTATTATCATTATTATAATTATTATTATTATTATTATTATTATTATTATCTTAAAATCCCAGGACTTCCTTTTGAAAGGGGTCCTGAGGCTATAACCTCAGGTCCCCACATCCAGAGGCTACCACGCCTTTAAGGCTGCATTACACGTAGTAGTAGGGATCGGAGGGACTCCCTTGAAGCGAGAAGTTCTTTGACGAGACAGGGCTCTCCTTTTTCGTTTGACAAGAGTACAGCCTCACCAGAGGTGACTACCCACTTGTGGTGTAACCTCAAGCAGGTGGAGTCCATTAATGAGGTTAAGAGATGAGACAACAGAAGTTTTAAACTCTCCCTGTAAGACAAATAGTTATCACAAAGGTCAAAAACGAATTAAACATCCTCAGAATACTTACTGTTACCAGATATGAACAAGAAAAAGAATCCCTTAGTTTCTTCTGCAAACTGTTCACCTGCTCTGTCAAAAGCAAGAATAACAAAGCTACACACTGTACAAAACAAACACTGAAAAACAATTAATGGCTGTGTAGCAACCACACACATTCGATAACTACACAATGAAACAAATATACTTCCTATGCAATCTCAACTCAATATGCTCAGCACTCATTTCTTTGCAACAGCACTAAACCTTCTCATCCAAACTTCTCCATAACCAACTATCAATTCCCTAGTTGATATAGAAGACTGACGCCTACCTCACACATCAGAAATCTGTACTTAGAGATCCCCCTCCACCAACATACACAAGAATGATAAAACATATACACACTAAAATGACCCAACAAGCACTAAATATCCCTTCCTAGCTCGGTTTTAAACACCATCCCACCAGACACACCCATCTGCAACTACACTCACCAGAAATGTATGACGTACCCTTTCCTATCTGTTTTCGTCATCACCCATCACTCCAATATTACAAACACTGTTATGACATACTGTAAGAACCTTCATGCCCAAGATGCAATTCGCACAATGAAGACACAGAACACTTACTCACCAATTTCCCTGCACTTTGCCCAAAAAAGACAAGCATACAA
>JAUTYZ010197808.1:0-10641 GCA_032273725.1 Panulirus interruptus
GAGAGAGAGAGAGAGAGAGAGAGAGAGAGAGAGAGTGGGGTGGGTGTTGAGGACAGCCAATGAGGGAAGCGGAGGAATGGGTGTTGGAGGTACAATCTGCGTGAAGGAAGAGAGAAATGAAGAAAAGTTAACGCTGCCCAGGAAAAAGGTAATGTGAAAGAAAAGAATGAAATATAATGGAATTTTTTTTTCTAGAGGATGGAATGAGAGACCAAGTGACAGAAATGAGTGAGAAATAAGAGGTTATTAATCAGGTAGAGGAGGGAATGAGAGAGACTACTTATAAAAGAATTTTAAGGAGGAGGAGTGGGTGTCTTGGAAAGTAGAAAATAATAAGGAAAACCTGTGGTGAGAGACGGGGCGTTAACTACAGTTGAGGGGAAAGTTATAACAGAATGTTTGAGTTAGTAGTGGAAGAAGTGAAGACATTATGGAGGAGAGAAATAAAAGACAATACTGAAAAACGATCATACAATGGAGGGAAAAACTCTGGTGATTTGAGTAGTAGAAAGGACGGGTGACAGACTCTGGTTGATGACACATTGAAGGGCAGGAATGACAGACGTCGATAATGGAAGGACGAATAGAAAGAAGGACTAAAAGACAATAGAATAGAGGAGGAGAGAGAAGTGAGAGACGGAGAAATATGGTGAAGAAGGAAGAAGATGAACGCTAAAAAATTGACGAACCACTGAATGATAGGGGGGTTAAAAAGAAACTCTTAAGAAAAAATGGGGAATGGAAGACAGAGGGAGGAATACATCGAAACTTTATGATACATGAGAGTCAATAGACAGTAAGCCCTGGAGGATAAAGCCAGGTCTACCAGGAACGATCGGTAGGTGAGCCACCGTGTCTGTGTTAGTCACAGCTCCTCTTTAGCCATTCCTATTTATGCCCCGCGATGTTGCTGTTCTTTCTCTCTCTCTGTTCTACAGATATTATTTTGGTCACTGTTCTCGTGAGCTGTCTGCCCATGCCCCTGTCCCAAGGATGGGTCTCGAGGCACGCATGTGGCTGCTGCTTCCCACAGTTTCTGTGTGGAGGACATCAACACGGGGATTGACCGCTATGATACCTCCTTCTTCCCTCCAAAAGCTAGGCAGTGTAATTCTTTCCCTCCTTTCCCTATTCCTATAACCTCTCAAACTTTAAGAGTCAGGTCAATAAACATCTTGAAATGGGCACTGACTGGGGTATGATTTGCCCATGCCTCGTCGTTAACTATAAAAAATGTAAGAAAGACTAAACAGTGACAATTAGGAAAACGTCAATACTTTAAGAAGAGTATCAAATCCTTCAATCCTGTTACTGGATAGCATAAACTCACTTCTAACAGTATCCGATTTCGTATATCATTAAAAGAAAAAGCTTTACTAATAAAATGGTGTCCACCATATCGGTAGAGAAGTTAGCAGAAACATGCGGTGAAAAATGTCATTGTTGTTCTGCCGATGTCGGCACCGCTGTGGCGGGCCTGTTGTCACGTCACCCAAAAACTTTGGATAAAAAAATAACTGTTGTCCGGAACTTTTCATGATTGGAGTTAATGTGTGGAGCCTGATGGTGGTACCTGGCTTGAGCCACTGCTGCCTGCCTCACCATTACTCCAACATCATCCATCGTTCCTCCTCCTTAACATCGTTCTCTCTCCTTCTCTTTTCTCTCTAATTTGAGCGCGATTGGTAGCCTAGCATGGGAGTGTTTGAAACGTCCGTCTAGGGCGCTCAGTAGCCTACCATGAGAGGGTTACACCCGACCGTTGAGGGCGTTTCGTAGCCTGACGTGGGAGGGTTGGACCCGCCAGATTAGGGCACGTAGTATCCTGGCATGGGATCCCGTTGAGGGCACTTAGTATCCTGGCATGGGATCCCGTTGAGGGCGCTTGGTATCCTGGCATGGGATCCGGTTGAGGGCGCTTGGTATCCTGGCATGGGAGCCCGTTGAGGGCGCTTGGTATCCTGGCTTAGGAATCCGTTGAGGGCGCTTGGTATCCTGGCTTAGGAGTCCGTTGAGGGCGCTTGGTAACCTGGCAGAGGAGGGTTGGACACGCCCGTTTATGACATTTGACAGCCTGGCATGATATCCCGTAGAGGATCCTTGTTATCCTGGCATTAGTAGGTTGGCCACGCCCGTTTACAGCATTTGGCAGCCTGGCATAAAAAGAAAATCCGATGAGGGCGCTCGTTAGATGCACGTGCGTTTAATCGCAGGGAGCCCAAGTGTCTTGAGTTGACGAAGAAAGCAGTAACGGAAGCTAGAGGATCTGACGATGAACCTGACGTTTGTCATCCATATTAGTTTATCGTCCTAACTCTAAAAGCGACGCCGAAGATCTTGGTGGACTGAACAACCCGTCGTGAACTGGGGCCTGCTGACACAGCAGGGGGGGTGAGATAGGGTGGAAGCGGGACTAATGTTATGGTCATGGTAATGGTTTGGCTGATGGTGTCATGGCTGGCGGTTGTCCAGCTATATTGGTTGTTAAGAGCCGTGTAGTCGGATGAGCTGTAGTCATCACCGACACCAATGGTAGAGTCGTTAACGCACTTTCATCGAGCACTTGCGTCCAGTCCGTATGGTCATCGTTAAAGAGGAGGCGGGAGCAAAAACTTTTTGTTCTTGCCAAGTTGGAGACCAAAGGTGAGGGACTGGAAGGTGCAGCTGCCCTCTCGGAGCCGTACAGGCCAGCGATGCTGACTGAGGAACTATGCAAGCCCTGTAATGAGAATTCTCCGCAGTGCAGTATTGACGGCTCTGCTAATCATTGTGTGACGGCTGACTTAGTCGAAAGCTTTGGTGAAACTAATGAGAGTGTGCGACACAGAGATCCTGCATCTCTTTCGGCTCCGACAGATAGAATTAGGGAAACTGACCAGGCAGTGGGCAATGTTGTCCATCACACTACCTCCCTGGGCTCCGATAGATAAAGCTGACCATGCAGCGGGTAATACAGATGCTCATCATACCATCAAACTGCAGGAACTCTATTAAACTTGTTAAGTCTGTTTAAACCCAATTCCAGAGAAACTCTACAGAATTAGCTGATGATTAAGGTGATGTCAGTAGGGCTAAACGCACTGAGATATTGTGGGCTAATTGACTTCAGTATTGGGGAAGCATATGAAGCCTTCCAGTCAGAAGACATTTTAACTAATGGAAGGGAAACGCTGTGATGATGGGAGCAAGTGGGTTTTGCCAGCTCAGTGGAGAATTGCTTGTCCAGTTTCGTTATGAGTCAATAACTGTAACAGAGCGCTTGGCCATTACGCTCTGTAACCGCACTTTCGACATAGAAATCTTATACTGACTCAGGAAGTCTTGGGACTGGAGGTAAGGCTGGGAGGCAGGTGTAGTCAGGACGAGTGGTATATGGTACATGTGGGCAAAGTTGTCGTTTATAAGTTCAACTGCTTCTTCATGAGGGAGTTAATTAACACACTGAAAGAAGAGAGTCAACTTGTGCAAACTGCTCAAATCTTTTAGTTTCCCAGATTACAGGACCGTTTCTTGTGTTGTAGTCTGGCAGGGTAATAAGGTTTCTCTGCAGTACGTATTCTTAGGGATACTTTGTTCCGAGGACTTGCAGAGGTTAATGTTGCATGGTAGAAGGCTTGGTCTCGCTGATGCATTAACTTTTAATGAGGGATGTGATCCTAGGCGCTCCTTCCCTGACACTGAGTTATAAAAACAACACCCAACTCAGGCGCACTGATTTAAAAGCCTTAGAGGCACGACATAATCTAAATGTCTATATGGCACTATCTAAATTGCATAGATTTGCATAGGTAAACGAAACACAAACCTACACGTAATGCCAAAAAGCATAAAGCAAATACCGCTAAAAAATAGCGAAATAAAGCCTAAAGAATTCTAGAGTTCTGTTAAGAGCAAGAATCATTACCCAGTCAAGTAGATAATTACTCTCAGGAAGAAAAGCAACAATCATAAGATAGCTGAAGAGACATGTCGTGCTCCACATAGCCAATCCCCTACATATCAGAGTGGAACGTTTTTCAAGAAATTGGTAAACGTAGTCAAGACATAATGTCAACATTAAACGGAAAGAAACAGATAAAACGGCAGGTCTCGACAACTTTGAACCGAGAACAGGGAAAGTTCCAGAGGACTGGATATTTACCACCGTAACACTAATATTGAAAAAGAGGTAATAAATCAGGTTCCTCACCGGAAATTATCTCCCAATTAGCTTAAGGTCCGTATCTGGCAAATCTATGGAAAACATTATTCGAGGCGTATGACGCAATTAGAAAAAATAAAGTTGATACCATTTATTCTTTATATCTGAAAGCATTCGATAAAATCCCACAACTAAGATTTCTAGTTAAGTCACATGGTTAAAGTGATGTTGTACTTCAGTTGATAGATAACTGGATGACTGGCCGTTAACGAAGAGTAGTGACACACGGTGAAGCCTCAGAGTTGATAAACGTCAAAAGTGGCGTGCCACAGGGATCAGTCTTGGGATCAATTTTGTGTCTGATACGCATCAACGATGATGACAACTGGGCAGTACATTGTAAAATATCAAAATTCGTAGACGAGGCTTCGCTGGAATGTAAGTTTGTACAACATTCATTGATCGTCTACAGCTGCACGCTGACACAAGATAAACTAGTGGTGTGTTAATAGGTGGCTAATACATCTTAATATCAGTTAGTGCAAACAGAGTCTTATGCATCGACGATAAAAACGAGAATGAAAGCTACAGTACGAATTTTGTTGAGCTGCATTACACACACGATGTAAACAACCTTAGGTAAAATGATTTTCGATGACCTAGAGCAAGGTAGGTAGTGAGCACACGCAGGGAACAGGCGAACAACACGCCAAGCCTCACATGTAATGCATTCCAATGTAGGATTATTTCACTATGAACACATGCACATCGGGCCCCACGAGTGTAGAACTCCCTCCCAGTACAGTACAAATAGGTAATTTCACACACACACACACACACACACACACACACACACACACACACACACACACACATACGTTACCACTGCTTACTTTCACCTTTTATGATAGAGTCTCGGCAGCCAATACGAGCACAGTCCACGATCGTTCAAGAGAAACGGGTCTCAGGTTAACCACAATTTAGGCTAGGTACGTTATCCCCATTGTGGGGCCACAGCTTTCACCGGGAACTTTAAATTTTTCTTCTTCTTCCAGAGATGAAAGCAAGAAACGTGTCTTCATGGGTTATTAGACTTGGTGAGAGATCTCTAGCTCGCTGAGGAAATATAAGTTTCCCCTGGAGAGCATTGTACCTCATATGGTGTTGTCTCACCAGAGTGAAATCCATCTTTCTCAATTGTAAGATCCGCCCACTTACTTCGGGCCAATAGTCTCCCAAAGGAGGATTTTAGTGAACGTTGTTTATGGGCATTTACCCACGTTGAAAGGTCACTTTCATTTCATATTGTTATCACGTTTGACATGTGAGTACTATATTGACTGGGGAGCCATCAAGCTACCTGACATGCCAGTGCATTCCATAAATAATATCCTACTTTTTGAGAAGATATAATACGCACCACAGGTTACCAGTCTTGGTGGTGAGGGACTATTTTAGTATATTTTCTAAATGCTTTTACACTTGCAGGTGGGGCATCAAACTTGCTGAGAGGCCATCATGCTTCTAGAGATGCCATTACCTGAGGGTCTATAACACTTTTTCATATGGTTCGTCAAACAGTACTAAAGTTAGACCATCAACTTGCTGAAACCTTATCACACTGGACGTGAGGATATTTCACTCCCTGAGACACCATTACACTGGGTGACAGAGTAGAGCACATGTTATGGAGCCAACTCCCTTGGTGGAGGACTTTGCGCTCGACGAGGGGCCAACATGCTCTCTTAGGAACCAAGGCAAATGAGGGGCCATCGCAGTTACCAAGGGCCGTTATATTTGCTGAAGGCACATTACGTTTTCTGAGTAGCCATTACACTTACTGAGAGACCACCACACTTATAGAAGGACTTTTACACTTTTTAAGCGGTTATAACGTTTATAATAAGTGACCTTCATCTTCTTTGAAGACTTATCTCTCTGGCTGAAGGCAATCAATCTTTTTCTAAGGCCCTCACAGTGGATCAGGGGCCACTATACTTGCTGAGGGGCGAACCCATTTGCTTGAGGCCCAACACCTGTAGCGTGGGAGAAATCTTTGGCTAGACTATGGACCTGCCCCACACTGTTATTACATTATTCTTTTGTCATGTGCGGTAGGTTGGATGCCGGTGTGATCAGGTACTTACCCAAAACATACAAACATGCTTAAAATAACGCATTCTAAAATTGCATCTTGCAAAATAAACAAAAAAAGGGAAAGAATTAAGATTATGCTCGCAAATGGTTCGCTCTTTGGGAACGTAAACGCTGTGCTACATCACCCATGCAATCAGACGGTCTGCGATCCATAGATGCCAAAGCAAAATGTATGTTCGAGATCTTATCGCACCAACCAAGGCCTGACTGAGGCTCTCTCCCTGGACACTTCTGGATAGAGCTGCTCTCTCAAGAAGGGTCACATCATTTTGAAGATGGCTCAAAAGACCTGCGAACGGGACATTAGATTTCCTAAAAGGCCATCATATGTAACGACGGTTTATTACATTCGATAAAGGGGCGCCATAATGTTTGCTGAGTGGACATCGCTGATGCGGAGAGGACATCAAGCTTATCTTAGAACCAGGAAATTCACATGGAAGACATGACAGCTGGGACGGGACGCGATGGTCATAAGACATGGTCTGTGTTGCCGTTATCTATCTGACTGGTGACGGTGCTCTTGTGCCGCTCTCCCTGCTGCAACAGCGGCATCTGCTCTCATGTAATGGAACATATAATCAGACACATACAAGACAGCAAATAAGTTCTTACTCTCGCAAGTCAGCAGTTGTCCACTACAAGTTGAAGTGTTTTCTCTTCATTAATTAAACGGGACTTTACGCAATTTCAGTTGTTGTGGCTGCCAAACGTTAGTAGTCGTCAAACATCAACGAGACAAACTAGGCTGTAGTAAATGCTAAGGGTCTAGCCCCACAACAACACAAAGTGTGATGTTAGTGTTTGCCACGACTCACATACAAAACAACAACAACAGCGATGCAGTAGCCCCCCCGTGAGTCACGTGCGAAGCTCCAGCAACACACAGATGCAGTTGTGGCCACGAGTCACATACAAAAACCAAGACAAAAAAGGGAGGGGTGAGGCTCACGATCTATGACGCCCACCACACCACGACAAGAAAACGCTCTTTTACGTTCAGGAATCATCATAAAGAAATGTATTTCGGGAAACCTTGTCATCCTGCTGTATTTCATCATATTCGTGTTATACTGACTGTCAATCACACCTCACGCCCTGACGTTAATTACTTGTGCTAATGACCTCTGACAGGAACAAACGTGGACCGTAATTTGTCAAACAAGATGCTGGCTCTAGATCATACGAAGGATACATATGTAAGGTACTACCACAGGTATATGTAATACCCGCCCACATAACACATGGATATTTGCTGAGAGAAAGTGTTTCTCTTCAAAGGGATCTTTTTTTTCTTATCGCAAGAAAAAAAGTCTGGCTCTCAAAGCTTCGTCTGAATTTGAAATTCGAACCTTTTTTTCTTTTCCATAATCATATTGCAAGTGAAATACAGAGGAAAATAATACCAGTGACATTAGCGGCCAGGTGTTGTTTGGTGTCGAAAGGAAATATTGGACGCTACGGAAGATAAATTGAATATTTTATGATGAAGTGTTTTCATTCTTTTTATATCCCAGTTTTCAAAAAGAAAGCAGGAAAAACTGCCTCTGGCAGATGATCTAGACTCCCACAGCACACGGAAGAACATGACATGATTTTATACGAGATCAAATCTGTTTTTCTTTACAGCTGATTTGATCTCGTACAGAAACATGTGATGTTGTTTCATCTCCTTTGGAAGTCTATATGTGTCAACAAGAATCTATTCTTATTTTCTGTTGGCTTCATCAATGCATAAAAAGTCCCAAGTATCTCTGCATCTATATTGGGTATTTTAATTCCAGGTTCCTAACCTTTCCTAAAGTTGCAGGCCACTAACACGTCTTACCTCCACTCTGTGTACCACCACCTTGCATCTGTAATCCTTGTTTAACACAGTATGATATACTGTGACCTTTAATGAATCTTACGTTTGCACCATTAACATAGGAAGGTATGTTGGAAATGTATTGTCCAACATTCTTGAATACGAAAACGTGTGCATTCTCCTTTGTAATGACGGTTGGGACTTAACGGCTCTTACCACGAGCCGTCTGGACACATCGTGCGTCCCACAAGTGGTAGGTGTATTATTGGTTACGAACCACTGGTTTAGAGAGGTTGTGGAGATGACAGTGACGACTGGTGGAAAGGTGAGAGTGATAAAAGCTGTAGTTACTGTGCTGGGGGCTGCAGAGGTAACGGTAGTGAGGACTGTGGTGACGATGATGAAAGGATGCGGGGAAGGGTGGGTGGTGAGGTCTGTGGTGACAGAAGTGACGGCTTGGAATGTGACGTTGACGAGACAGAGATAGCCTTCGAGTAGAACAGTGGATGACTCAAGCATAGGTCACCGTGAAATCACGAATGAATAATGAACCAAATCCTGTTCCATCTCCCTCAATCAACTGCACCTTCCTTATGTATACTATGATTCATATTTTCTTTGCAAGGCATTTACCATACCTATTATCCTATGAATAACGGTCTGTTCACCTTTTAATCATGCATGAGAAAAAATTAAGTTATTATCGTAACTGTGATAAACAGCGTAAGAGGATTATTACAGATTTTGGTAAAAGGATTTTATATTCAGAGCTAAGCTTTTGATTTGTATCCTGGCTGCATATGTGCAATAACATTATTCTAACATCGATTAAGTTACGAGGAGTATTTAAGAGGTAGGTGTGAGCCATCACCTATCACGTTAAACACCCTTTTTTCCTAAAAAAAACTGAAGGTCTTAGGTGTAGGCCAAGACTAAAAAGGTGTGTGTATGTTGGCCACCAGCAACCACATTAAATTTTCACTTTCCCCAAGACTGTTTCAGAAGGTCAGACATAACCAATGAAATAGTTCGCTTCGAACATGTTGACACATTGCTGGTTCATGACTGCTGGTGAACTGTGTCTCCCCAGCCTTTCTCTCTGCCAAAGCTGCCTTGTGAGTAAGTAACAATGATTTGGAAGTGTCCACTGGTACAGATCAAGGTAAGAGGAACGAGTTTATAACAGAGTTTCTCTGTGTATATGACTACTGCGTTCCGATGATGCATGACATGTTTAAGGATCTTTTAGCCTAAATGACAGAAGATAAAAGAGTATCTATAATCTTAGTTATCGGTCTTGATAAGTTTCATGTATGTTTAAAGACTATTAATTCTACAAGGCTGGCAATGTATTAAAATTCTTTTAAAAAACATCGTATGTAATTCCTTGTTCGTACCTAAATCAACTTCAAACGAACGTTCATAACGTGAGAGAAAGAACATGCTGATAATCATGGAATATCTTTTTCTTACGTATTACAATCCCTTTAAATATTGATTTCCATAAACTGCAATTCGGCTGGAAGTAATTACAATATGAGATGATATTCACAAACTTAAGAAAGTAGGTAAGTCTAATTACTTGATGATGTAAATATTTTCACTCTCTCTTTTCCTTCAGTTGAGGCAAAGAGAAAAATATCATGGGCAAAAGATCCTTTGATCTGCCACCGTCCTCCAAGCTCTGGTCATGATGTTCACTACCCTCCATCCGTACCCCACCCCCCTCTAAAACAGAAAAATCTGCCATTAATCGTCCGCTGATCATCCATATATATATATACTGATGGTCAATGGGCTAAAAAATGCAGATATTCCTTTCTATGCTTGCATAAGATGAAATTGGCCCGTTGCCATCATCATCACGAATCGGCATCGCTGATGAAATGTGGACGTCGTGCCGATAACTATCGACACGAGCAAATCGATAACGCTGTCTCCGCTCTTACTACCGACAAGCTTTAATGCTGGCGCGTGAATTGGATGATATTTTTTTTTTGTCCACGTTAATATTGACATGAATTTGATATATTGACATCCAGTCTTTCCTACTCGTCCCTTTGGGAGATGTGTGACGGTATAGCCACAAGCACTTTGGCAACAGCACCCATCCCACAGTGTTACAGCATGTCTCCATCCCGTCTTCTTGCGTGTGTGACACAATGTCACATACCATTCCTGCTCGTATACTGATGCAATGAACGGAGATATAACACTGAAGGCGGTGCTAGTGCAGACGTCATGTGACCTGTTAAGACTTTGCAGGTTATTGATCACTGAGGCAAACCGTATTCAGACGCTTGTAAGGCCGACAAATGCCAGTAAAAGTCTCATAGCTTAGAATGTATGCTGTCAATCACGTGCGTCGCATGATCTTCTGGTATAGGGGGCTGAGCCGTCCGAGCCAGGAGCCTTAGAAGGGGTATGGAAGCCAAGATCATCAACACAATTATATACTGGCAAAGGTACACACATACACACACACTCTCTCTCTCTCTCTCTCTCTCTCTCTCTCTCTCTCTAGAAATTTCCTTCA
>JAUTYZ010198138.1:0-10638 GCA_032273725.1 Panulirus interruptus
ACATCTCCCAGTCATTTGCACTCCTTCCTTGTAAGTATCGTCCAAACGCCTCTCTTTTCTCTTTCACTAACAACTTCACTTCTTCATCCCACCACTCACTACCCTTCCTAATCTGCCCACCTCCCACCTTTCTCATGCCATTAGTTGGGAGCATTAGGTAGAAGTAATAATTTGGAACATCAGTCAGGAAAATTAGGTAGAAACATTAAGTAGAAGTAGCTGGTAGGAGCAATAAGTAGAAGCCTTTGAAAATGCTGCACTAGAGTTGCCCTCTGCCAGGGGCCTGTTAAGGGTGAGGCACTAAAGGCTAAGAAGCAGCATTGGAGTTCAACAGTTATGGACACTCTTTTACCACGGCCACCCCATTGAGGGAGTTCCCAATGGGAACGGGCATCAAAGTTATTGATAGAGTAATATTATTATTAATATTATCATCATTATCGTCATTATTTGTAGTAGTAACAGTATCATTACTATAACCCCAAGACCCCATTTATGGGGTCCTGCAGCTTCAATGCTAGGCTACATTTAGTAGCAAGAAAATTAAGGATTCTTTTGGAGTGAGAAGTTCCTTGACAAAACCGCATAATTTTTCATCCACTGACTATAATACAACCTCCCTGGAATATAATTTTCTCTCGCAAAGTAACCCTATGCATGTGGAGTCCAGTAACACCTCCCAAATATAATAATGGAAAGTAAATTAAAAATTATGAAGAGACATTCCCGTGCAAACCAATTACTTATCAAAATAAGGAGTATTTACAGTGGGTATAATAATTTCTAGTCATACACTATTTTTCTTTTTCAGGAATGAGGAAGAAATTCTTCTTAAATAGCATATCTAAAAACCTGAATTCCCTAGTTCATAAAATTAAATACAATTTTCACCATATTTATTACATAAGGTCCAATCATTTTAGTATATGCGACATACACACAAAGTTGCTAAAACAGTAATCTAGCCTTGCCAGTACACAAATCAGATGAGAATATTATCTAAAGGCTGCAAAGTAAGATGACAGTATTTCAGGAAACCATGGTATCTACACAGACATCAATCTCAAAAATCAATACCAGAGATAATTCACTCTATAGTCCCTTAATCTAGAATAAATCTTCTAATCATATGCTAAAACATGAAAAAACATGTAATCATGTTTTTCCTAAATATTTCTAAAAAGAAAAAAATCATATGTCACTAATCATTCTCCCTTTGGATAGAGTCAGAGTTGCTGGAGACTGAGTAAAGATTTTGAAAAAATTTTCTCTTGAGAGCTAGGCCTATAAGGAAATGTTCAATGGGTTAATGTGCAAGAAATAAGAGGAAAAATATCTTAAAAGAATTTTTTAGGATGTGGAAAATTTGTCTTTTAAAATGGTACAGATCACAGTTGTTCTATCCATCTAGCTATCTCTCTATATCTCTGATGCCTGTTCCCAGCTGGAACTGCCTCAAGGGGCTAGCCACAAGAATAGAGTCTCCATAACTAGTGAACTCCAGTGCTGCCTCTTAACCATTAGTGCCTCACCCTTAACAGGCCACTAGAAGAGGGCAATTTTAGCGGAGAGTTGGCAGAGGCTCCAACTTAATGCTCTTACTGACTACTTCTACCTAATGCTCTTGCCTAAATGTTCCTATCTACAACTTCTATCTATTGCTCCTACCATTTTGCCAAAGGGCAGGGCTAGCACACAGTGCTCACCACAGGAAAATCTAGAGTTACAAAGAATGAGCTGTGAGAGTTAAGTGTTGTCACTGGTAGCACTGGTGTGAAAGTAAAGAAGTTTACTATACTGACAATGTTGAATCCTTTAAATATTATAAGACATTTCATGGCTTCCCTTTTTGAATATTGAGGTAACATCTGCTATTCTCCAGTCTTGTGGTACTATTTCATCCTGGAGGGATTAACTGAAAATTTAGGTTAGTGGTTTGGCAATTTCATGTCTGAAGTTCTTCATTACACATGGATAGAAACAATAAGGACCTGGACTTTCATTAATCTTGTTGAGTATACCTGGTAAGTGGTGACTGAGAGGGTGATGGCATGCACAGAAAATCAGAATGGGGAGGAACAAGATGTTTCAGGAGTGGTAGAGGATATAAGGGTCAGGTGTTTGCTTTGAGGAATGTGTGTGAGAAATACTTAAATAAACAGGATCTTTATGTAGCATTTGTGGATCTGAAGAAAGCATTTGATAGGGTTGATAGTGATGCTTTATGGAAGGTATTATGAATATTCACCTTTATCCCCCTTGCATTTATACAATGGTACTATATAGGCATTCTGCCAATCCTCAGGCACTTGACTGTTATCCAGACATATACTGAAAATTCCAACTAACCAATTTACATCAAAGTGATACACTTTCCTGAGAAATTTAACTGTATTGCCAACCACTCCAACAGTTGGTCTACATTTCATCTCACAAAGTGCTTTCAACACCTCTTCTCTTATCACAAACCACTTTCTATGACTAACTAACTTTGCATACTTCCCTGGCCTAAACACCTGCCATATGCTACTCCATCATCAAACACATTTAACAATCCTTCAAAGTACTCACTAATTTCCTCTTCACTTCATCTCTGCCTGTTACCGCTTCCCATTAGCCCCTTTCACTGATGTTCCCATTTGTTCTCTTGTTTTTTTCTCTATTAGTCTCTGTTCAAAATAATTACTTGGTTTGCTGATACTCACTCACCCTAACTTTAATTTGCCCTCCCTTTCACCCATTGCACTTTCTTCTTCATCTCTTCCTACTTTCTCCCGTACATCTACAAATCGCTTGCACTTCTTCCTTGTAAGTAATGACCATGCACCTCTCTTTTCTCTTTCTTAAACAGCTTAACTTCATCATCCCAACACTTACCACTCTGTCTCACATGCCCACCTCCCACATTCTGCATGCCACACACTTATTTTTAGCATATATCAACACTGCTTCCTTAAACACCTCCCTTCCTTATCCACTTCCCTAGCTTCATATGATTACTCTTAACTGGAATTCTACACTCAATCTCTTCTTGTATCTCTTACTGGAATCTGCTTGCTTGTGGTTACATCACAAGAGAAAAGTCACCTTCACTGAGGATGTATCATTGGAGTACAATCACATCTAAGAACTTTCACTCTGTAGGAGTCCATCTTTTCCCTGCTACTGATTGTAATGCAGCATTGTAGCTGCAGGGACCCATTGGAGTTATATAATAATCTTGCACCAGTATGATTCTCAATGACATTTACACATTTTTCCCTACCATTCTGAATGTAATGCAAACCAGGTTATGAAAATTAAATTTCTGTTGCTGCAACTAGGTGTGAATTAAATTCCATAGCATAACAATGAATTTTTCACAGTACATTATTAATGTAACTGAGGTTGGGATGTCATGATCTTATGATGATCCTTGAATTGAATCAAAATTTGTGAGATGGATAGGTAATTTAGAATAAATACTGACTTGTTGCAAAATAAAATAAATCAATTTTGAGAACAGTATTGGTGACAATGGTAACATTACAAAACTGTAATTTACATAGATACCAGCACAATGATCACTACACCCTTAATGTTTACAAGTGAATCCAAAGTAGTGTGCACATACAGAAAAGAACAAGGATTCTGCCACCTCACCTGAGAGCTCAGGTAATAAGAGCAAGTACCACAAATGAAGTAGGTGACCAGAGAAATATGCATGCCCTTTCTCTTGATGGTGAAGGTTTGGTCCCCAGGGTTACTCCAAGAGACATGAATAATGTTAGTATTGATATACCCCTCAGGTGGAACTGTGAAAAATAAGATTTCTATGAGATAAAAAGCACAAAAAATATCTGGAAGTTCCTAACTGAACAGTGAAGCAAATTGTTTACAAATGTTTTAATTAATGCAGATGCCTGAGCATGGCCATATTTACAACTCTCTTATACTGAAGCATTGATGCTCAGTAAGTCTAGCGTTGAAGTTAACTCTACCGTGGAACATGGCTTTTTAATGAGATGGCTGGAAATCTTTACATTCAAACATACTCTGTAATCATGTTCATATTATTCGGACTTCCCAGTATTCTACAGTATGTTGTTAATTCTGCTTCAAATGGCCTATACAGACACTTGGGGAAAAAAAGGAAAAAAAAAAAAGTTGCACACCCCTCCCCATGACTGAACAAAACACTTTATTTTTTCTATAGATTTGTATACCATAAGTCACAACAGACTGGTTAAATTCACAAAAATGATGGTAGGGATAGTTTACTTGAAAAGAATGTTTCCATGACTACTACTAAATATGTCGAAAATGTGCATACTGCTTACATTTTAAGAATGAAGCCACAGTTTCTTTAGTTTTTGAAATAAAAAAAAAGTAATATTGGCATGAAAATTATCTCTAAGGATAGAGGAACTCATTTATAAAATCATGTAAGCTGCACATTCATGAACTGCAAGAAACTGCAATGCCTTACACAAAAATATATCACTGAACACTTAAAAACTGATCTAACAATTGTTTCAAAAGTGCACTAAACATTTAAGTTTTTGAAGGTAAGAATCTACTTCATCCACAAATGCATGCTTGTGATTTGATTTATGCCTCGTTTCCATGGTAAGAAAGTTGCATATTTCAATTAACGTCATAGTATAGCAACAGTTTCCTAAGATAGAAGGACGTGGAAAAAAGGTATTAATCACCTAAATTATGTATTCATAAAGTACAGTACATTTCACGCCCGGTGCAACAGATTCAATAAATTTTGCCTGACCTATTTGCAATTTATACCAGTTATTTGAAAGACATATTTATATAAGGATAGATGTGAAAAAAATAAATGTGGATTGGAGAAAAATATTTAAACTGGCAAATGACAAAATGATAACTCTTGGTGAGCCACTGTTCCAATTGTGTAATGGAGTGTTGCATGTTTGATGTTGTTACTATGATTTCAGGGTGTTGTAATGTGATCGTGAGATTGTCTGCATATGAAACGTTCATTTTGTTGAGGTTTGCCTAAAGTAATGGGAGGCTAAGTAGGAAGTGATTGAAGAGATTTGAAGAAAGAATGGCTCCTTGGGAACTCCAATGCAGGCTTTAAGTGTTTCAGAGATGAATACATTGTGATTAACTATAGCATGGTGCCCAGCTATGAAATTGGCCAACCACTTTTTGTCATTGTTGTGGAGTGGTGTCTGGTATTTTTTGTGTAAAGATGCTTTTTTAATGTCTATTGCCACTAGTAGTGTGCAGGAGGGATAATGCAGTTGGTTGAATCCGTGTATGTAGGATGTGTTGCATGAGGTCGTTGTGTAATGTGGTGTTAGTGTGTTTGGGTCTGAAGTCATGCTGTGTGGGTAAGAGTGGGATGTTTTGCTTGATTCTTCTGTGGATTACTTTTTCATAGTTTGGATACTGAGGATGGAAGGGATATAGGGCAGCAAGAGGACAGAGATTTGAGTGGTTTGGAAAATTTTGGGACATGTATTATGCTGGCAAGTTTCCATATGTTAGGGATTTTGTTTAGACAAGAGTAGTTGAAGGTATCCGAAAGTTCTTGTATTGCAAATGGGCCAGAGAGTTCTATGTGAAAGTTCAGTGTGTTGTCATGGCCTACAACAGGAGAGGTCTTTAAGGTTTCAATTGCTATGCTTGCAACAGTGGAAGTGAAGGGTGAGTGGGTGCGAAGTTGTTTCTGGATGAATTTTGTGTAGGTTTTTCTTGGCTTTCCATTTCAGTTGTGAGTTTGGTTTGTGGCTGATTTTTGAGTATTGAGAGTTTGCATTGGTTTATGAGTAGTTTTTCTTTGGAATCTTTGATGTAACTGCAGAGCCAAGTGGTATGATGGGCATTGAAATTTCCATATAGATAGATAGATGGGTATGCTGGTAAGGTTTTGTAGTTTGGAAGTAGATGAGGAGAGGGAAGATATGTAGGTGTTGATTATGTTGTAGTTAGTACTGTAAGGTGTTATTCGTATGGACTGTATTTCTAGGGTGTTGTTATTGTCTTTGAGCTGCTTTGTAGTGTCTTTAGTGATGGGAAATGGTATGGTTTGGTGGACAAGTGTTATGAGTCCTCCTTTTCTGTGTTGTCTGTCTTTTCTTATAGTTGTGTAGCTGTAGAAAGGTGGAAGGGAGGATTTAGATGTGAGTCTGGATTCTGAGGATCTCTTTGGATGTGTTCTTGGAGTTAGTCAAGTATTTCTGTGTTTATTTCTAATGCCATTGGCATTGAGTTGCAGGATGTTTAGTTTGCCGCTGGGGTTCTGTGGAATAGTGGGGATTGTTTGCGAAGAGTGAAACTGAGCATTTTGTGCTGATATTTATTAGGTGTTTGTGTTGAGATAGGTGGGTTTTTTGGGAGTTACTGTCTAGGTGATTGCTCCATGTCCAGTGCTCTGATTAGTCTTTTATAGATGACAGTGAAGTGCAGTGAAGTTGGTACAACTGAGTGCAGTTTGAGTATGTGATGGAGTAGTGTCTTTTTGTGATGGGTCTCTGGCACTGTGGGATGAGGTGCTCTGGTGTTCCAGAGTGATGGTTTATGTCACTGGCATGCATTAGTAGTTGGGAGATGATGATAGGGCCATCAGTTTCCCAGTAGTGAAAAAAATGTGTTTGAATATGTAAAGTGTTTGGGTATGACCCATGGTCTGGCACTGCTGCTGGGAACAGTTCAGAGCTGCTCTTCTCATGGGATTAGGGGAACTTGTCTCCTTTGGGGCAGAAAGATCTATGCTGAGTGTAGTCCCCTGGTGGATGGATGTCCACATACAGTTTGATTGCAGACCATCCTCAGTCCATTGCAACTGGGCTCGCCCAATCACAAATAGTCATCATGCAGTCGGGCCATGAGCAGTCAGAGGCTGCACACACCATCATCTCAAAAAGTAAATATAACAGATCTGCAACCACACAAGCCTCTGCACACACCATCATCTCAAAAGCAAATATACCAGATCTGCGAACCTCACAAAATAGTGCACTCAGAAAAATTACTGGCTGCTAGGCAACCATAAACACTCAACACCTATGCATTGACATAACGATCCTCCCAGTACAATCCCATCTCAACATGCTTGGCACTCAATTCTATGCATCAGCACTAAACCCCTACCCCCCATACTACTCCATAACGAACCACCAACTTGTAAGTAGAAATAAATTGCTTACTCCTTCCTTGCACTTTAGCAACCTCTACTCACAGATCCCCTCCATTCCCAGCAAATACCTGACAAGCAATAAGTAGTTAACCTAACAACTCAGTCATAAATCCCAGCCCACCAGACATGTACCCATCAGCAGGCACACTCCCCACACAAACAAGAGTCACACTTTCCCTCTACACTGTGGACATCACCCATGCCTACAGCACTACAAATACTGTTTCAGCATTTCCCAAGACCCTTTATGCCCACAATGCAACTGGCACAACGAAGACACCAAGCACTTACTTCTTAATTGCCCTTCTCTCTTTGCACATAGATACATACATATCACTACACTTTATGACCAAAGGTCCTGACCGTTGGACGTGGCCAGCATCTTGAGTACTGCAGGAGCCTTATGAAGATAGGAGCTCCTGAGGCAGGAGTATTTCAATTTCTAAAAGATGGAACAGAAGAAGGAGTGAAGTGAGGAGTGCACATCCTCCTCGAAGGCTCAGGCTGGGGTGTCTGATGTGTTTGGATATGATCAAGATGAGAAAAATAGAGAGACAGGTAGTATATCTGAGGAAAGGAATCTGGAAGTTCTAGCTGTAAATGAAACAAAGCTCAAGGGTAAGGGGGAAGAATGATTTGGGAATGTCTTAGGCTTAAGCTTATATTGGACTGGCCAATCCAGTAGATAATGTGTTTCCTAAACTAGAAAAGGTTAAGTCTTAATTCTTAAGAAAAAGTGTGTATATTTTGTGTACCTGTTCTGAAATCTCAAAATAAAAAGAAAGAAAGGAATTGCTATATTTTGCACACTGGTGGAGGCTGAAAAAATCAATTGTGTAATGAAAAGGTTAATTAAGATATAAAGAATGGTGAGGAAGCATAAGTATTTGGCCATATATATGGTCAGCCAAAGGAATGCTTACAAAATTAAAGCTCTGTCAATCAGTCAAGCTCACTCTTAACCAAGATTACATATCGTTTCCCTTGTTTTCCACTTGACATAATTCTGCTTCTATCTGCTAAAGTCCTTGGTGACCCACCACACCCTTTCTTTATGGTAACTCTGAAGTTGCCTTACATCTACTCATGCTGAAAACTACAGCCTGTTTTGATGAGCATAACTGATTTATATACTTCTTCAGTATATGTAGTATCCTACATAACTAGCTCTGAATTACATTATTATTTGGGCCCCATTTGAAGAGTGGGCATCTCTGAGTAATCACCTTGATCCGTGTATGCATTAGTACGTGTGTCAGTGTGTCCGTCTGTCTGTCACACTCTTTTTCACTCCATTTTATGTGAAACAATAAAGGGATTGGAATGGTAGTTTACACAGATGTGGCCACCACCTTCCCATGGGTCATACCTTCAAAGTCACAACTGTGGTTATGGTATTTTTTGTTTGTGTTTTATAAATTTTGAATCATTGGAGGGAGTGGGATGACACTCAGCAGAAGTATTACCCACCAGCAGACACTCAGATATGATTCATCCTCAGACTTTACCTTAAAGGTTGGGGTCACAGGTGGGGTTATAGTGTTCACAACATGGAACGTGGTAATTTTCGTTTTTGCTCTGTAACATAGGAAGCATTGGAGAGATTGGGGTGTTACTTAGGATATTTTTAACCACATGAGAATATGTCATGACTCTTCCCAGGACCATATATATCTTCAAGGTCAAGGTAACAGCTGGGGCCATAGTGTTCAGATGATGTGTCTTCAGCCACCCAGACAGCTTGACCTTCATGATCAAGGTCATGGAAGGGGTCATGATATTCTTAGTGTCTACAGCTTAACTTATGATCCTGCAGAGGGATTGCAATGATACTTTTTGCAGATATTACCCACTACCAACCACTCTCTTGCAAATCTACCTACAGTAACATGTCATGACTCACCCCAATAGCTACACCTTAAAGTTTATCTCTCAAAATGGTAGCCCATAACTAGGCGATATTCTCCCCTTTAACTTCAGCCTCACGGCTGAGATTATATATTTACACAAATGTCAATCACCAATGGACAGCACACCACATTCTGTGTGAATTACAAATAGATGTGTCCATTTCTGGGTATTTTTTGTTATTAAGAAATTTGGATATCTGGCATCTTCAGTTGCTATAGTTTACTCATAGCTCATTTAAAAAAATTGCACATGTTTACAGCACCTCTGCATTGTATTGCATTAGATGAGGTCCAGGTATTAAGTGTGTCAGTAGAACATCACATTCACCATGTTTATAGAGATGTTTTGTGCAACCCTTAAAATGAAATAAAAGATATAGCGGGGCTCACAGTGATCACAACTATCACTGTTGTATGTAGTCTGTTCTAGAGTTTTCATAGGTGTATTTAGGGGGATTGAAGTTTTCATGAGTCTTCATTTACATTGAGGAAAACCAAACATAGCTTAATGAAGATCAGATGAGGCCTAGATAGATTTGATATAATAGCTCTGAAAATAATGGGATAGTTTTATATAACAATACCCTTGTTTGTCTTGGAGAAAAGAAGACTTGACTTGGGAAACTCCTTGGCCCAAACATAAGCTGATTGGTTTATATCTCTAATAAAGGTATTTTTCTTACATTAAGCTGATTGATATTATAAACAGATGTCTATGAGATTTTATGCACATCTGTGAGTGGTGGTATACAGATGTGATTACCATATTACAAGTATACCTTGTACCTTTAGCATTTCATGCCATTTTGAAATGTGGTATTAAATGCTTGGTTTTTAGAAGTTAACATAATAAAGAGTTGTTGTAAAAAGTTACTATAAGCCATGTTAAAATTGCTGAAGAGCGTTCTTTAGGAGGATGCAGAACAGAGACTAGGTAACAAATCTGTTGTTAAGAAAAAAAGATACTTTTCCCCAACCTAGCTTAGTTTCATAAAACCCAATGTAGCCCAACCCAGCCTAGCTTAGTTTCATAAGACCCAAACCAATGTAGCCCAACCCAACCTGGTCCAGCCCCCAGACCCTTCCCAGATCAGACAGCAATCTGTTCCGGAGTCAAAATATGAATTTCCATTTATAGACATTTTGAAATACTACAGGTTGAGCATCCCTAATCCGAAAATCCGAAATCCGAAATGCTCCAAAATCCAGAACTTTTGGGCAGCTACATGACGTTACAAGTGGAAAATTCCACACCTAAACACATTATTTTTTCATTGTATTAATGGTATTTCATATTTTTTTTACTGTTGAATACTTCTGTGTAAATAAGTGTAAGAATATGCTTGCTTATCAGTAGCATATGAATTCAGAGTCAGGAATGAAGGTGATGCCAAACAACCACAGATTATCCACAGGGGCGGCTGAGGTTGTGACACCTTAGCTTTCTGATGGTTCAATGTTACACAAACTTTATTTCATGCGCAAAATTATTAAAAATATTGTATCAATTACCTTCAGGCTATATGTATAAGGTATATATGAAACATAAATGGATTTTGTGTTTAGACT
>JAUTYZ010198359.1:0-10637 GCA_032273725.1 Panulirus interruptus
ATTGTCTTTGAGAAATAATTGTTGAAAGAGTGTGACTTGTGTATGACATTAATGAATCAGGAGAAAACAAATTATTGGTTGACAGAGATGCCACATGGAAGGTGCTGTGAATACACAGAGTAAATGAAAGGTTACCAAATACAGTGTGTTAGTACTGCATGAGTAAGACATGTGTGTGAGTAGGAAGGGATGTGGGAGAATGGTTCCATGTGAAGATGGATATGTGTCAAGGATGGATTTTAAGGCCTTTGGTGTATTTAGGAACATAAAGAAGAAAGCTCAGCGTTTATGAGGGTCTGTTTAAAAGTATGATATTCCTGACAGTGTTGCACCACTGACTCTCAGGCCTTGAACACAAAGGAAAGGAAAAGAGTTGATGTGCTAGAAATGAAACCCCTGAGGATGATATGTGGTGGGAGGCAGTCTGATTGTGTAAGAAATGAGTGTCATAGAGAGATATGGCAATGAGTGCATTTTGATGGTGGCCAACTAGCGTGTGCTGAAATGGTTCCAGCATATGGAGAGGATGCGTGAAGAGAGGCTGACTTAGGATGTGTGGCAGAAGTGGAGAGAGCAAGAGGAAGGGGAAGCCTAAGTTGAGCTGGAAGGATGGAGGATAGCCTGAGCATTCAGGAGGTTAAGCAGTGTGAATAGATTTTTTTTATGGTGTTAATAGGCTGGACCAGGGCATATAAAGTAGTATTTAAGGCCTTGCTGTGGTTGGTTGTCACTGGTTTTAATACACTGTACATGAGAGCTGAAGACTAGATTTGTGCAAATGAGGCAATTGTTACCTTGTTCCTGATGCTCCCTCACTTAGATTGGAAAGGCAGTTTGGTGCAAGAAAAAAATATGAAAAATAAATCACATTTGCTTATGTGTTTGCATAACTGCCAGCGTAAGTACTTTTGGCTTTGTGTACAAATCTTTTTGTTTAGATAAGGGTAACTGCCGAGGCTGATCAAGATATAGTGGAATTAGAGTTTTACTCACACTTGTGTTAGAAAAGATTGAATGTCATCAAGCCAAGCTCTTTTAAACAACAGTTTGCTGTACTGATGGAAGGAGGGTGTTTTTATAAGTTGGTTGATATTCATTTGATGCATCAGGTGCAGCTGGAGTAGTGCCACAGAAAGCAAGAAACTCAAAAGCTTTTTCAGTGTTATCATCAGATCAGAAAACATGTACTACTTTCCATGTTTGATGCTGAATTAAAATTATATTAATCTGATCATGGACATATACTGATGAGAGCTTAATTATTTCTTGGCAGGAGTGGATTTGTACTGTTTACATTGTAATGTTGATTGGGTTCCATCTGTTTGGGATTGTCATGGTTATGGTTTTAAGGTCTGGAAGAATTCTCTCTTGAGCAGATTGACTTTGTTTAAAGAAAAAATTTCAGTGATCCCCACTTTTTTTTCAGATTCAGGAACTTCCCAGGTAATAGGATAGAAATAACTGAAATTCAAAACTACCTATAATGATTTTTATTTAGAAATTTTGACATTTGAATGCACACCCAATGAAGAGCATGATATTGGGGTAATGCTCTGCCATCACAAAGCATTAAACTATAGTTCAGTCCAAGGGCTCTGAAGAGTTGGCATGTTATTCTCTATGATATGTGCAGAGCTAGTCACTTAAGTTAAGGCCTTAGATAAATCAAATCCTACCTGAAAGGATGCCATTTCCTGATAGTGGAAGATGGCATAAGTATTCCATATTAAGGACCTCAAGCTAATAAATTTATTCTTCCATAGGCTCAGTATGGCATGGATAATGAAGGAAACTTTTCACAACAGTCTCTCAGTAATATGCAGAGAGCAGTTTATGCTGGGGAGATGACAGTAGCAGACTATTATGAGAGACAAATTGAACTTAAAGTTGCAGAGAAGAATGGTGTAGATGATGGTCGCTCATGCACAAAAGGTAAATGGTACTACAGCTATTATATCAGTTTTGTTTGTATCATTAATAGAATAGAGTATCCCTCTTTAGTAGAGGCATCAGTCACATTTTAATCTCTTGTTTTATTTTGTTTTTTGTCTCTCACTGTGTGATACACTTTTTCCTTTTTTCAGTAGAATGGGCTGATCAGAATCTCTTCCATATGTTTGGTCAATGTACATCTTACATTCTTCCATACCTGCTACCTTCTTGCATTCAAACCAGCTAAACATATTTTCACCTCAACTCTGGTCTTCTCTAATCTCCACTGATATTTTTCAGATACATACATACATGCTTTTTTTTTTGTCATTCCAGTTGCCCATTCCTCCTCAACACATTATCATTTTTACTTAGTAAGGTCAAGTTAGAATTTTGCATCAGAATTTTTATGCTCAAATTAAAGTGTTTAGTTTTTGTACCTTAGCACATTCCAGTTGCCCTTACCACCTTAGCACATTTAATTTTTATTTGATAAAATCAGGTTAAGGTTTACATTCAAGTTTTGTATTTGGGTTAAGGTGTCAAAACATGTCCAAGTTTTATACTACAGTAATGGGACATAGTACACTCACCAAACTTGCTGTCACTGATAATCAAGCCCTTTCAAGAAGTCTTTAGTCACTGTGACCTGTAGCTTTTAGAAATATAGGTCAGCTTAAGGTTTACTTCCAAGTTTGCACTATAGTAATGGGACATTGTACACTCATCAAACTTACTTTCAGTGACAATCACGCCACTTCAAGAGATCTCACCCAAAGGTAGGTCACTGCAACCTACATATTTGGGGAAATTTAGGTAAGGTTGAGTTTCGTGTCCATATTTTGTTCTTGGGTTAATGATTGTGTCCAAGTTTTTTACTTTAGTAATGGGACATTCTGCACATTTCATTGCTTTCAATGATAATCATGCTACCTCAGGAAGTCTAACGCAAAGGTAGGTCACCTCAACCTTCAATTTTGTGAAATATGGGTCAGGTTTAGGTTTACTTCCAGATTTTAGCTCATCTGTATGAAGTAGATGTATAGATACTGCAGTACCCATGTTATTTGTATCAGCTTCTTTGCCATACCAAAATTATTGTGTATGTTCAGGTCATATGACCTCACTTCATAAAGGTAAGCTATATGATCACAGATTACCTGTTTTATTATCAGCAGCTGCGAACTGTTTTTCTAAATATATTTTGACTTACATATACTTGTACCCACAATTTCTCGCCAGAATGGTTTGTTTTGAATCAGCCAGCGTCTTTTATCAGTACCACATTTTACAGCCATATTTTAGGATTGGGTGCAATACCACATGAAACAATGTTATTTGCTTATGCACACTGACACTTATACATTTCATTACTTCTTATCAGCTGTTTGCCTACCCTTCAGCACTCTTTCATTCAGTTTCATGGTTCATTCCACCAGTGCATCTACATATGCTACTTTGAAACTTTTTGAGACTTACCTTAGTTATTCCTGATGCAGAATCAAATGAAAGATATGAAATTATATATAGTAAACCCGCATAGTTTAGCATAGTTTCTTTCATAGCTACTACACATAGCAAGTTTCTTCAGCTAATGGAGTAAAGGGGTTATATTCATAAAGTAATTAAAGAGCAGACAAGTTCACAATTCTATCCCCATAAAAAAATCAGTAACACAGCATATAAGGTACATTCTATGCAAAAACATTAACCATGCATGATATAAAGCTCACCTAAATAAGAGAAAGAACTCAACCATTTGATAGTAGAATGAGATTGTAAATTAGTAAATTAGTCCTGATGCTGGCACGCTTGAGGCCAGGCACATTTCAAATAGCCTTTAATGTTTGAACAATATGGTGCTATAATATAAAGAAGATAGTACCTTATGTTTGCTGATGTATATTACCTGGAACTTTACATATTTTGGCCATATTCCTCTTTTTTAGGTTTAATATTTCTGTTGTCATGGGTAAGGGAACATGAAAGTGGTAGTTTTGGTTGCATTTATAATGGCCGTGAAAGTTTTAACACAAAATTGAAATCTGCAGAACTAAGGGGGTTTACTGTAGTCAAGTGTGAGATGGAGAGGGACTTTGTGAAAGATGGATGTGGGAGTAGTTGTGTGGATAGTGAAGTGGGAGAATAGGTAAGCAGACTGTATCATTTGTGTTGAAGTCAAGCTGGGCTATAAGTTAAGAAAGAAATGTTTTGATAAAGGATGTAAATATAGAAAGTTTGATCAAAATGTTAAAGGTATGAATGAGAATAATATACAGTTTTTAACTGCTAAAAAAATGTGGATCAGGTGTGTTTATATGAAGTGAAAGTGGATGGAAACATTAAGGAGAAAAAAAAGAAAATGGGAGGCAGTAGCAGAAGAATTATGGTTTGAGAGTAAGATATTGTATTGGAATGTTAAGTTTGTTAGAATGGCACCATTTAGAAACAGAGAAGGAAAAGATTTTGACATTAGTTGTAATGGGCAGATGGGAAGAAGAAATAGCATAGTGCAGTTTTTGGAAACTGGGGGTTTTAATGAGAGAAATAGAGTTAGGTAGAAATTGTTGCGAACATGCTTTACCTAAACCTTTTTCTAGACAAATTCATTCACCAGCATCTATAGCTTGATGAATTTAGAAAGTTTGTCTCCTTGTATGATATGCAGTGTAGTTGGATTGAAGATACATATCTGTTGGATAGTAAGTGAATTGAAGTTTTGAATATAATCACAAATAAAATGCAGGTCACAACAGAATAGGAATGTTCTTGGAACCATGCAGGGTTGCACAGGATATATTTGCAAGATGAAGAGGAAGAAATAGAAAATTAAAAGATGAAAAAGGGAATAGGTGAGCACAAAGATAAGTGACCTATCATTAAAGGAGATAAAAAATTTAAGAATGTTATGGGAAAAGTAAGTTAAGACTGTAGAATGAGAAAAATGAGAAAAAGCATTAGCAAAAAATTTTCATAAAGGTAAGGTAGGGTACATGAATGGGTGATAGAAGAACTAATTTAGGAATTCAGAAATGTGGACTACAATGTGAAAACATTGAAGCTCTAAGAATGAAACAGGTAGTAAGAGAGATTCTGAAAGAAGTGAAACAGTTAGTGCCCACTGTTTCTTTGTTGTATTTGTGAAAGTAAGTAGTGAGGGGACCAAGCCAAGAGAAGTTTGGATGAAGTAGTAATGCCACTTTATACAGGAATAATTGAAAGAAATTGATGTATTAACTATTTACTTTTTCTTAGTCCAGGTAGGGTGGCTGAAGAAAATCACGATTAGTTGGGTGAAAATGATCAGGGAGAGTATCGGTTTTATGTACAGATCGGGTTTTGAGTATACAACATTTAGATTAGAAAGTTTTACAAAGATGAGAGGGCTGAATGTGTAACATTAGGGATCTCAAAAAGATTTAACCCACTGACTGCCAGTGTGCTGTATACAGCATGGGATGCTTCTGGCAGTTGATTGCAAGTCTGTGGCATTTAAAAATCCTGGGCAAGTAAACAGCGGAGTAATGATGTAGGAAGTAACTGCTGGCATTTTCTGCCTTTATTTTTCAACTCATCTGATCAGTGACCAACAAAATGTTGTGGGGGTTAGTACAATTTTGCACTGCCCAGGCAGGAAAGAAAATATACCTGTATGTAGGTACTACATATATATTTGTATGAATAATGTATATATAGATGTACAAAAGTAATGGAATGTATATTATTAGGAATTATAACATGATTGCATAGCAAGATGTGTACATATTATACTCTTAGGTGGCGCATCATGTGCTTGGCACAGAATGCTATATCGATATATATATACCTTTTTTTCTTTCTTTTTTTCCCAGAAAAAGGGCTCTTTTGAATGGTGAGACAAAAATATTCATATTATTTAAAATTTATTGAAAATTGTCACGCTGACAGCAAACTAAGTATCTAGAATAGCTGCAGTCATTGCCTTAAAAAGGAGTTAATGGAGGAGTGTAGAACATCTTAAGATCTGTGTGGTGTATAGGGAAAGCCAAAGAAAAAGCAGCAAAGGGTCTCTGTAAAGGGAGCAAAGTGTACATAAGGAAGTACAATTGGTCTGAGTAAGCTGTTAAACATTGGGGTAAGGTGAGGATGGATTATGTCGTGATGACTGCTTAGTATATAAGCCGATGTGGCATTGAGAAAAATAATGGCCTGTGACATTAAAGAATGCTTGATTTAATGTGAAATGTGATAAGTTGTTGTATTCAGACGATGTAGCAATATCAGCTGAATATACAAAGTTATGAACAGTGGTAAGTGAAAAGGAAGGAGGGAGCAGGCAGGGATATGCAGGTACCTACGTACGAGTAATAAGAGAGATTGAAGAATGGGATAGATATAATATAAGCTAGAAAGATAAGTATACCAGTGGTGAAGAATTGTAGAAATTAGTTATATGGAGAGTTTGGAATGAAATGATATATGCAGTTAATTAAAATGAGAAGACTATTTCTGAGTGAAATAGCTCAAACAAATGAAAGAGAGTATTGTATTATAAAGAAAGGAATTAATAAGTTGAATTTATTTTCTTCAAATCAGTGAATGTCAGAGAAATGGTAAAAATGTTTTAGTGACAAAGAATGTAGTAAAAATTAGATTTGTTTATGAAAATTTTGTCAGTGCATTAAAAAGAAATAGAGATAGAGGAAGAAATCTTAAGATACAGGAATGATAATTTGATGAGACAGGAGTAAACTCGATATCTTGGGAAATGCTGAATAAAGATATTCTTTTTTTTTGTATGTCACAGCTTAAGTTTAAGGAAGAATCACAAAGAGCAGGATCATTGCAATAATTGTACTACTTTATTCACAAAAGAAAGTACTATGAATGAGGGTAAAGAATGTAATAGAATTTGTATTCCAGAAGTAGTTGCATGGCAATTTGTATGGTAGCATAACAGTAGAGCAGTTGAAGATTACAACCAAATGCTACATTTTACAATAATGGATGATTTCTGAAGAATATATGTTAGTGAATTTAAAGGCATAACAACTGCCAGTAAAAGCAACTGTAGTAATTGTTTTATCTAAAAGAGAGAAAAGTCCTGCGTGATTTTTGGAGAAATGAGAAAAGGTCTTTAGTTCCTCATTAAAGGTAATATCACCTTGATAGGGTTGATTCCCATGTGGGTGGGAATGGAATGATAGATTAATTAATTGACATGAATTCGCCATGAAAGTTACAGATAAGTATAAAAGAGTAATGAATCCTAAGCTTGAAGAAAAATGTGAAATTGAATTAAAGCAAAATGAGTTACGGAATCTGATTGATAAGGTTGTTAAATTATGGTGTGGAACATTTGTTTGTAATGGTAGATTTGTGACTGAATCACCAGACAAAGTGGAGAAGGGTAAGGAGATTTGTTGATATGCTAAAGAAGAAATTTTAGACGAGGAGTTATTGGTGTGAATAGAACAGCTATACAGAGAGATGCAGTGTACTTTTAAGTATAACAGAAAGATATGGATTTTGGAGGGTATTTTGATGAACGAGTCAAGGATGTACTAGTAGGAAAATTGAGAGTATAAAGTGTAATTAAGGGAAATGTGGATTATGAAGAGCAGTTGACTGTCTTAAGGTGTTGTGACTTATGGAAGGAAGGGATGTAGTGTGTTTTAAAAAAGTTACCCAGATGAGACATTTGGTAATGTGTCTAACTAGAAAACAAAGGTATAATGAGAGGGCAGATTGATGGAGTATGTAGGCTGAAGAACAAATGCAAAGAAATATGTGGAAATTGAATAAGTCATATGGAGGAGATGCTGCATGAGAAATCTTGTTATATAGTGGGAGTTTGCATAGAAAATGTTGACATATCTGTGATATATAAGAGAGCATATAAGCTTCTGCATATTTTCTCTCTTATGATCATATAATCAAGTATTACAGTCTGACCCCTTTCTCAAACACAACCACCTTGTATTTATTTGCATTCTCACTGAAGTTTGTCCCATAGCATATTGCTTTAGATTCTTTTAGGAGAGCATTTTTAGCTTTTGTTCCCTTCCATCGGCCTTGATGCTGCTTTTCAAATAATGCCAACAGCCATGATCTTACGTAACATTAACGGTGTGCATGTTCCTGCCTGCAACTTAATATCTTGACCCTTTCTTATTACCTTCCTTTCACACATATTACTTCCTATGTTCAACAGTGTATATTCTTTAGATTCTTCTAAAGATTATCAGTTTCTTCTGAAATGTCTACCCAGTCACCGCATTAATTTGGTTGTTTGAAATTCTACTCTTGTGTAAAGATTTCATAAACAGTGTGAAAGCCCAAACTAAACACGTTACTTCTTCCAAGTAGCATCTCCTCCATTACTTGGTCCATTTAGGACCTTCAGTACAGTATGTGTATATGTCTGTATTGCATTATTTATCTTTATTCTAGTTTCTTTTTCATTCATGTAAAATTCAAGCTCATCTGCCATTTTGACAGATACAGGTTACTAGTAATGCATCACTTGCCTCCATGATATATAGTAAATTACTGTGATATTCACTTTGCCTCAGAATCATTTATTTTTTATACCTTTTCTAAGATGTATAAGTTGACCTGAATAGGATTGGAATGATTTAGGCTGATTGGAATTGACTGCAATAAGAGTTTGATGTATTGATTTAGTTTATGAAAGAGAATAGATTTATAGAAAAGAGATTATATGCAGGGGAAGATGCACCTATACTAAAAAGCAAGAAGAAATCTGGTTCTTGAGAAATATCTGTATGTAGTGGTTTGCTCCAGAATGTTAAGGTTTTAAAGTACGCTTAGAGACAGAAGATAAGGGAGAAAATTAATGCAAAATTTTGATATAAGGTAAAGAAAGATGAGAAGATTTTGGATCCAAATACAGTGCTGGAAGTGAGTAATGGATAAATTGTGATTGTTAGAAAATAGAATGTTGGGAAAAAATGGAATAGTGGATAATCTGTTAAATTTTGGTACTGGTTGGAATGCCATCCTTTAGCTTAAAATACCCTCACTTTAATCAGTGGGATGGCCTAAATATCTGCAGTTATTTGTAGTTGCTAAACAGAATATATGTTGGACAGCCAGAGCGAAAATGAGTTTCGGAAAAGTGTCTGTTCTCTGTCTAGTCAACAGGTAGAGTGAGATTACCTTTGGCATGATGCATGCATTAGCAGGAAGAGCAAAATGCAATAGGGCTATCAGAAACCAGGAGGAAGACAGAAGGTAGGATGTTTTTAGTACTGTAGTAGTAACTATAATGTTCATTAATTTTTTATAAGATTTAGAAAAAGAAAAGGAAATGTGACAAGAGTTAAGAATATTTGTTTATTTGCATAAAGTGAATACATGGGTTGAAAAAGAAAAGAAAATCAAGCTGAATGAATTAGGTTATGCAAAAAAAGATATATATAGAAAAGCTGAAGGCTGGTGTTAATCAGATGATGATCCAGTAAATGGTAGTAAATGAGGAAATGAAAGGAATATTACAAGAATATGTGATGAAGCGAATACAAATCCAGTAAGTGAAACGAGATGGATAGATAGAGAGTCAGTGAGGAATTTCATGGGGGAGGATAGTTTCATTCAGAAAGGGATGGTGTTTAAGGTAATTAATTTTCGAGGTGTGGTCATATTTTGGAATATAATCAGGAAGATGTAAATTAATGTAATAATCAAATGACGTCATCAAGAGCTGGAAGGAATAATTTGAAGATATAATGTTTTGATTTGTTACAAATGAAGTTGAAATAGAATTTACCACATCTAGTCTTAAGACAAGGAAAAAAGAAGTTTTTAGGTATGTGAGAGGTTTGCAGTGAAAGATACAGATATTGAAATCATTTATGTGTAATACTAGAATTTTAGATTGACCAGTCTTTCATTTTGTATGTTTGAGAGCATTCAAGGAAGAAAATGTTTAAAGCAACTGGATGGACGCTGTTGTAATTTTATAGTATTTGGAGAAGTATGAACATACTGACGGAAGAAGGTGCTGAAATTGAAAGGAGTATTAGCTTACTTACTGTATTAGTTAATAAGTATAGTATGTTGGTAATAAAAGTAATAAATATGGGGATCAGATCATATTGGCATTTTATGATTGGAAACAAGGGAATTCATATATTTGTGTAATAGTGAGACAGTGAAAAAGAAATGTTGTGAAGTGATTTAAGAGTATCAGTTTGGGAGGAAACTTCTAGAAGCAGTGAATAGTGAGAACCTGTTTCAGAAGTAGATAAAGGTAGAGGTGTATAATATTGCAGTGATATATCTTTTCATTTATAACTGAAAGATGGAGTAATAGATTAAAAAAAACAATGCACCTGTTTTGGGTATCAGTCTCCTGAATGGGTCCCCAATATCACCCAGTTGAATGTCTCACTTCCTACCAGTATACAGATTGTCGTGGGACTCCCACTCTGTTTATCTCATGCTTAAATATAACCTTTAGTAGACACCACTGCCCTCCCATACTGTATATGCCAAGCCTTCATGAACATTTTTCTAGCAGCACCATTGACCACAACTTTCCGTATACAGTATCCACGACTTTTTATTATCCTCTAATGACCTAGCATTCCTGGATTCATTATGTTTTACTTGTAGATCAGGTATCATTACATTGACATCTCTTCACTTCACATCTCATTGCGTTGTCCAAGCTTGTTTGTATTCTGTTGCAGTCTGTCTCT
>JAUTYZ010198470.1:0-22802 GCA_032273725.1 Panulirus interruptus
ATCTTTGACAAACTCACTGACTCAATCTGATAATTTTTATTTCTGAAAGATTATTTTATTAATTGTGGTTGATATTTTTTTAGATTGTGTGTTTATTTTAGTGTGTGTACACACAGAAAGCTACTACAGCACCCGGGAAGTCAATACAACACCCAAAAAGCCAATCCAATACCCACACAGCCATAACAACACCCCGGAAGCCACTAGAACACCCCAGGAAAGCGCTACAACACCCAGGAAAGCATTAAAACACCCATGAAAGCGCTACAACACTCAGGAAAACACTACAACACCCAGAAGAGCATTACAACACCCATGAAAGCACTACAACACTCAGGAAAGCACTACAACACCACTTGTGTAATTAGACAATTATCCCTCCCTCTCCCTCGCAGCTGTGGCCCACCAACAAGGATCTATAACTTTCGACGTTATTACTGACCCACCACGCTAATTCACCCGGTATAAATGGCTCGGTACATATCAACCAGGCTTCATCTTGCGTTTCTATTGATTTATTATACTCAACGGAGAGTTATGTCCATGGGCAGGTTATACTCACTGTAGAGGTATGTTCATGGCCGGGTTATATACTCACCGGAGAGGTGTGTTCATGGCAAGGTTATACTTACCGGAGAGGGATGTTCATGGCCAGGTTATACTCACTGGAAAGGTGTGTTCATGGCCGGGTTATACTCACTGGAGAGGTATGTTCACGACCGCCCTCTGTGAGCCGGGAAGTTGGGCATATTTTTAGCCTCGAGTCAACAACTTCAGCAAACAGTATATGATCGGTCGGTAATACTCAGTCGACATACTACATTCGACATGAACCACTCGACACGCCTCAGTTAAGTGACACGACCCTCTATGAAAAGAGTGTAAGAAGTATTTTAATAAGGAGATTGTGGTGGAGTACATGGGAAAGACAGTTGACAGGAAACTTGATGTTTATCTGCTGGGAGAGAGAGAGAGAGAGAGAGAGAGAGAGAGAGAGAGAGAGAGAGAGAGAGAGTATAATAGTTGGTGCTGGTCCCACTACGTGTAAAGGTCAGCAGGGCAGGATAAATGCTCTAGTGCTCAACAACTCTTGGTAAAGTAGAGGCGGTTTGCAACCAAAATTAGATTAGACGGTAGGGCCTCTCAGTCCCACAGGAGCATGTCACTGTAAGGCAGTGTGTGTGTTTGTGTGTGTCTGTATGTGTGTGGAAATATACCTCCCAAACACAGCAACAAACTTATGTTATTGTGTCAGTTCTTTTGCCCATGCCGTTTAAGAAACCTTGTGAAAAATAACGCAAAATAGAAATTAAAATCTTATGGTATACTATCAATAAACACAGTTAAGTCTTTAATCATATAATTAGAAAATTTACATACTAAAAGAGGAAATGATGTCTAGAAAAATAAAGTTTTCAGGGGGAACTTTTTAAATACCGCGAAAAATGTAAGTTTCAAGCTGGAGTGAAAGTGCGTAGTCGCTCTTCATCCCTTCTCCTCCTCCAGCGTCCTCTGGTTCAGATGGGAAATGTAAGCCTGCTGCAGACGAAGGAGAGGAAGAAAATGACTCCTTGAAGTCTTCAGGAAGTCTTGGACGGTGGTAGGGTCTGGCTGGCTTGGGGTAAAGCAAATACCTTAATCTTCTTCCCTCGGCGTCTTCAGGATGTGGTGACGGATGGTGGGTCCCGGCAGTCTGAGAAGAGATGGCGACACCGCCCCAGCCGCGCCTCCCTCAGGTAGTCGGTGAAGGTGTGGGTGAGGTGACAGGCTAGCGACGTCTGTAGATAGTACCTGAGAAAGGCATGGTGGATCTGGTCAGCGAGAGTGCGTCACTACCAAACAAAACATTGGTCACATTTACAAGAGATTTCTTAGTTCGACCTCGTTTACTCACATGACGTGTGTTAGATTAAAATGGATAGAAATGAGATCGGAATTGACGACAATCAACAGCAAATATAATAATTCCAGGCAAGCACCGCTGCTACAGGCTATATATCAACATATCTGTGTCATGCGCTTATGACACGGTAGACTGTGTCGTGTTCCATCGCCAACAACCATTAGGTGTTTCACTCATCTGATCTATGTCATAAGCTTACAACAAAGATATCAAAGCTCTGGTATATTTGTGATTACAGTGAGCAGCTACAGGTAATAGTTGATACATCTTACAGTCTGGTAAGCCGACGCAACTGTTGATATCTGGAAATGTAAGAAGACTCAACAAAATCGGTCACAGCACTATACCAGAATCCTTGGATTATTAAAAGGACATTACGCTAACACTCACCCAGCCAGGGCATGGCTCCAGGTGCTTCCCTTCGGTACCACCTGCAGAAGCTGACACAGGTACTGACCCAGGCAAGGTGGGGAAGACAGCGAGGCCCACACCGACCACGTCATGGCCGCCTTCAGAGCCCATGTTGCCCCGACGCCTGCCATACTGACGGACGATGGTGGGACATCTGTCGACGAGGCTAATGGCGAGATGTCCGTCATTGATGAACGTGACGACGACGAGGCGTCTACCGCTGATGGTGGCGATTTGGAAATGTTTTTCGTTGAGTGTGATGGCGACGGACGAAAGTTTCGCGACAGGGGTGTTGAACGAGATTCCAGAGACTGAAGAGTCGGCAAATGAAGTAGTGGAGGGAGAGAGAGAGACGCGAGTGGTACTTGTGATACGTTGTTCGACTCCACAGTTTCCAGTAGTGTGTTGGGGTGAAAAATTCTATCGTTCTCTCCTAAGTTAGCTGAAGCCACAATGGAACTATCTGCGGACGCCGAATCTTCCAAAGAAGTTTCAGATTCAGTTGAATACCTTCCTGACGGTACAGTAGAGTTCCCCAGTATATCTCTCGACAAGTCACCGCTCGGTGCTGCTGTGGACGATGTACGTGCAGGACGTGCGACTGTCGGGGCTGTGGTGAGCTCATCGTCGTCACTGAGGGAGAGGACCGCAGACGTCTCCGTCGGGTTGTGCTCACGATAAAGACGACGCAGAAGACGAGGAACTTCCTGGAACGGGAGGAAGTAACCGTGACGATTGGCGATTTGTAAAATTCCCTGATAATGTTCCTCTAAGACTGGAGCACTCAGAGGACTTCCAAGGTCGTCCTGTCGAGTCCAGGGTTCTTTGCTCGTGTGTCTAATCTCTTTCTCGACGAAAGACGTTTCAGTTTGTTTTTTGGTGAGGCTCATTTCACTTCGCTCTTTAGTAAAGTGAGACAGTCCTAAGGGGATGTTATTTTTTTCCCTCTCTATGATATTCAGGTCTCCTGTGTTGTGGTTCAGGTCTCTCTTGTCGTAGTTCAGGTTTCTTGTGTCGTAGTTTATGTCTCTCGTGTCATAGTTCAGGTCCATTCTTGGCTGGTTTGTTGCTACCGTGTGTGTGTTGCCGTCGGCCCCACGGCTGGGTGTCTCACTGTCATGAACCTCTGCAAACGACCTACTTGTAACACCCACTTCGCGTCGCTTCCTCTGAGTGCGTTTAATCGTGCTCTGGAGGAGCCTGGCGCCCCTGCGGTGCCTGAGGGCAGCGAGGTGCTCCTGCCACAGCTCATGGAGGTCGCGTCTACCACGACCCGTGGGAGGCGGGAGCTGGACGGTGATCTGGTTGCCCGAGTTGGCACTCGCTGCGAAGTTCAGGTTGTTGCTGTTGATGTTATTGTCATTGTTGTTGTTATTATTGTTGTTGTTATTGTTGATGTTGTTGGCTATGTTGGCCACGGCGGTGAAGACTCCCAGGGAGAGTGACAGGAAGACCAGCTGCGAGATACTGACGGCGGCGGCGTCGACGGAATCTGGACAGTTTGAGGAACTCCCGCCAGCGCCCACGGGAAGGTACATAACAGCCGGTCCGTCACGCCGGATGCGTCTATGGCTCTCTCGTGGGCGTGAAAATCCTCCCTCAGTCAATGTCTCGGCTGCAGGAAGTCCCACTTTTACCCTGTCAAGCGGCCGCCGTCTAGAAGTCGAGTTGAGGAACTTCGCTACGAACGCAGCCTTCTGGTTGTCAACTAGCGGCAGAGTGTGGAAGTAAGAATTCGCGGCCTGGCGATGGACACACGCCGAGAACCACTGCTTCAGCGACGTGGTGTTCAGGGTTCCTCCAGGAGTCACCTGTCGTCTCACGTCTGGCAGTCGTCGACGATGCTCCTGCAGCGCGTGGTGAAGGACGCGGCGAACAGTCTCCTTCCCGCTGCTGCCGCTCTGCAGCTGTCGGGTCACGAACATGGAGAGCCTCACCTGAGCCTCCTGAGGATCAACGTGACGGTACTCTTCCTGAAGGTGGAATCTGGTGTCGTCGTAGTTGAGGTCCATGACCCGTCGTGCTTCTGAAATGGCGGGAGTCGTCGTCAGCAAGACCTGGACGACAAGCGTCAACATAACTTGTGTGGTACGACTCATGGTTTCCTTGCCAAGATTTCCTCCGTTCTTCATCGCTACTGGTGGGTAGAGTTCACCTGTAATGACACGATCATCATACCTTGCCTCGGCCTTCTGACCTAAACGCTGAATCTCCCATTGCGTGGGAGCTTCAGAGTAAACATGGCAGCCACCTTCTGCTGTGACCTGACGCCACAGGGAACCAGATCAGAGATGAGTACTTGCGGCTGGGCCTTTAAGTCCCTCAGTTCCACGAGCCCCCGACTTAAGGATCCTCATTTACCGGTATCAACGTATAATCCTCTACTCTGTACAGCCAGCAATTTGTATCGTGTAATCACTTCATTCCATTTCTATTCTTTCTTTGTTCTTCCGTGTCTGTTTACTTTTCCTGCGCCTCACTAAGTATTACCTGCATCAGTCTTCGTTCATCCACCTTCTCTCTCAGCTGCAACTTGGTTTGCTCTTGTCCTTGGCTGTATCTCCTCCTCTCGCTCGTAAACCTATATTTCTCTCTCCTCTGCGGGATGCGCTCAGGATCCACTTTTTACTTCTGTTTCGAGTTTTATCTCCACACTTTTTTAGTTTCTTATCTTTTCCCTCCTGTGTATCTATCCAGTCATCTCTGTCCTAATTGCACATCTTTATCATAATCATGACGTTTCCTCGTTTCACAACTGTCCCCAGTCTTTCACATCACGTTTTTCTGTCTTCGTCTCGCCTCTGCCTCCTTCCAGATCTCTGAATAGTCTTCCACCTCCTGCGTCCACTTCTTCCCCCCAGCGCTGCAGCTCGTGGTCTGCTGCGTAGCTTCGCTCCTCAACCTCTCTCGACCAGCCCTCGGCCCTGACCACCTGTCGGGGCGGGCCCCCTCCTGAGCCCTGTGCGCTCAGCGCCCCCTCCCGACCGCTACACCACCACACCTGTAACACAGACTCACGCTCTCACACAGGTACGCCACATCTACCCTCCTACACACACACACACACACACACACACACACAAATGCGGACGCGCGTATGACTGGAGGAGTGTGACCTCTGACTAACGGAGTTGGGATGTGGTGGTAGGCATGTAGGTTGGAGAGACGGAGGGGCATGAGGTTGGGGAGGAACGTGAGGATGAGGAGGTAGGTGTAGGATGTGGAGGAGTGCAGATGGAGGAAGTGGAACAGGTGGAGAAGCTTTGGAGGCAGCGCCTGCCCTCACCAGCCCTTACCGTCCCTCATTAAGACAGAGATTTCAAAACATGCTACAATATATAGGGGTCTCGTTAAATCTCTTAACCGTCTCTTAACCTCATCCATTTCCGCCACGTACTTATTCATCGACCATCCCCACAGGGTAGCATGAACAGCTGGGTTGGCTGTGAGTCTCTGCTCTGTCGAGGATTTGAACCCGGGCCCGTTAGATTGGTGGGTCGCAACGCTTACCGCTGCACAGTGAAGGCTTGTGTGTGTGTGTGTGTGTGTGTCTCGCTCCACCTCTTAGGGAAGGAGTTCCACCCGGCCTCGCCCCCTGAGGCAGGGCTGCCAGCTCTCACTGCCGTCTGGTGGACGGTAACGCAAAGAAGCGCCTACCGTATTCGTTGTCAAGTTCCGAAAATTGAAGTAATAACGTCGGCCACTGAGCTCAAGGAAATTAGCGTTATACTGAGAGTGGTGTCGAGTGGTGTGATTGGGTGAACAGAATGTCATGAGTCGTCATCATCAGCGTGTCTCCAACGGTGTGAGTTAGGAAGGTGTTTTTGGATGTGAAGCGACGGACGCTGTCTGGGAAACACCGGAAAAGTAACGGAGGTGATCAGTGGATATCCGGAGAATCCGTAACGGGAATGGCCTGGTTGCTGTGTGTGACGGTGGAGGCGCTACTGGTGCCGCGCCTCATGGCCAGCACGATGCTTGACTATGATTCACTGGGGCCAAACGTCCTCCCTTGGGGTGAGGCACCAGCATTGAGAGTTGACCCGCGGGAGGCCGACGATCTCTTCGCCAGGATGGTGATGCAGACGGCTGCCCACCTCCGCCACACACGTCTCCAACAGAGGGACCAACTCCACATTAATATCCCTGACCTGGACCAGAGTCTACGTGAGAACCGCACTATTATTCAAGGGGAAGGCTGGAATGATGGCCAGGCCTGGGAAACCTCCTATGCTGAAAGACGTACCAACAATAAAAGCCATACACGTGACTGGAGCCTTCCAGTCCAGATGAACGACACTAAAATCAATACTAATGATACGAACGATCCAGTCTCCTGGAATCATACTCAAGCCTGGACGAAGGAAGATTTCCTGCGGGAGACCAAGATGGAAGTGTATCGCAGGCTCCTCTCGCGAACGCTCCAGTACCATCGCCAGACTCACCGACAACTTCTGGACACCGTGAGAACTAAAGGTCTTCAGGAACCCATACTGAAGCAGTGGCTCGCTTTCATCACGGGCTCCGACGCTGTCCTCCACATCCTGCACAGCCTGAAGAAGGAGACGACGAGGTATCATCATCCAAGCCACGGCGACAGATGGTCTGTTGTTCCCGAAGAAAATACCTCTGGATCTGACGTGCCAATTCATCATACCTGCATGCGTCCAGGTAGAGACTCACAACTGGGGCCTAAGACGAGAACAGAAACTAGTCATATGATGCCGGTGCCCAGACCGATGCTGAAGGAACAAGACGAAACACAGGTCGCGGTCCTTCGACCTATGGAACACAAACGGAAGTCTTCAGGAAACAATAACTTGCTGAGCTTCTTGATAACGATGGTGAGGAACGTCCAGAACTCCTCACACACGAAAAGGTAAGTAGATAAAAGTATCTGTTGTTAGTATGGCACTGACACGGTACACTGACATTGCTGTTGGTATTGGGATGACACGGCAGTATGGTACTGTTGTTGGTACTGGGATGGCATGGTACAATGGTATTGTTGCTAGCGTTACTACCTCAGGTTGATGCTCAGGAAACACGCAACTCTGTTCCTGACATTGATATCTGTTGGCTGTATAACAGGGATACGGCACTTAATATAGTACTTAATACTACTTCCGCTGCGGTTGTATTCCCAGGTATGCGGGGCCAGAGCAGTGGTGCTGTAGAGGTACCAAATGGATTCCACAGCTTTAAATTTCCCAGTTGCTTTACGTATAAGGAGCGATGTACAATGTAATCTTCCGTGCCGTATTTTTTCTCTCCGTAGCCTCTGAGACTTTATCAAGTAACGCTGTCCAGCGTGACCGTCTGGTTATACTGTAACAGCGTCCACTGGTTATACTGACGTGGTCGTTGTCATCCGGTAGACTTCGTCGGAGCCAGGAGGGCGTGATGTACCTGCCTGTGGGAGGGTCGACGCAGGCGCAGTGCCCGACCGCCGCGGATGCCGCCGGCGTCTCCATCGGCCAGATGGCCTTCCTCTCCGTCTGCCTGACCGTCTTCAGCATCATCGTCAACATCAACAATAACATCAACAATAACAACAACAACAACAACATCAACTCGGACAACAACCTGAGCAACAACAATGCGCAGCTCTCCCTCAACGTCAACAACGCCGCGCAGGTCAACGTCATGCTCCCGCCCCCGATCCCAGGGCGTCGGAGGAGGTCCTCGCTCAGGGCCGTCTGGCGACACGTCCTCCACAACACAACTGCCCACGCCCTCCACTTGTCCCTGCAGCAGCTGCTGCGGGAGACGCAGGCACAGCAAAAATGGCAAATTAATCAAGAGACGGAGCATAAGCAAGAGATGAGCCATGAAGCGAATGAGAATGTAAACCATATGTTGGTAAAGGAGAGCAAAGAGGAGATGCAGACGACGCAAAGGAAGGGCGTTTTGGGAGGAGACCTCAGGACCACGTCTTCCCGACGTAGTGCTGAGGAAGAGGCGGTAGGCATGGTACGTCTGTCGGACGCTATGTCGCATCTCCCCCGCAGACGTCGCCAATCCACACTTACGACCCCGTCAGCCGAGTTTAATTCCTCATCCAGTGTGATGATCACTCGCCTCACGGGACCTGGTGACTGGAGCATCCTAAATGACCTCAGCCTCTCAGCACTCCTGCCGCGGACGCCGGTGTCTCACGCCCTCGGCAGCCAACACCTCCAGAATGTTACAACAAGTACACCGAAGACCCACAGGATACGTAGCAGAGCTCAAAGCGATGGGACAAAGGGCTTTGAAGAGCATCCCAATCACTCCTCGCCAACCCTTCAGGCAGATCTCCCTCCAGGCTGGGGCGGCAGACGGGTCACTGCTGAAGGTATGGGTGAGGTCAGAGGGCCGTGCAAGGGCATGGGTGTGACTCAGAACCTCCAGCAAGACCTGGACACGAATGAGGAGGTTCCTAAAGGCATTAGAATGAAGAAAAAACTTTGCAAGGATGCTGACGTCTCGAGATACTCTCGGGAGGGAGCAGGTGTGGCTGCAGGTCTCCTGAGGGCCATGGACCGCTGGATGAAGGCCTCGCCCCTGGCCTCCCCCGCCTGCCGGGGACTCCAGCTGTGTGGCAGCCTGCGCCGTCGTCACCCACATCCAGACGTCTGGCTGACTGTCCTTGCCAGGTAAGTCACCAAGGTTATGTTTATATCTTTACACACACACACACACACACATCATCCCCCTCTTTTCACTTTATTCCTCAGTAAACCTGTCGTAGCGTCTAATCTGGTCTCCCGTCTGGTCCCTGACAGCTTCGCAGCGTACCAGAGGGTGACGGAGAGCGCCCTCAGTCTCCACCAGTTCGTCAGGTCCGCCGTCAGAGGTCGCGGGTGCCACCTGCTCTTCCCGACCTGTCGACAAACCCTCACCATCTGACGTCGTCCTGTTATGAATGACAATCTTCCTCTCTCCGAGTACTTGTAGCAGTGGTTTTACAACTTTACCTGGGCCAACTAGTTCACTGCCGGTCAGATACGACAAAGGTAACCATAAAGTAGATAAAAAAATAGTGAAGGTAGTGTGTTAACGATCTGAATAAACTACCAGTCAGTAACAACAAATACCATCAACAGACGGTAGAAATATAAATAAACCGGAATTCGGACTGTTGGTCAAATCAGGCTTTATACGCGAGCAGTCTGACCAAATCGTATCTATCAGTTTCTTCTTATTCTATCTGTTCTGACGTGGGTTCTCTCCGTGTATTTCCTGACCCACATTTATGATGACCTTAATGTCATGTTCTCTAGGGAGGTCGTGTGGAAGGGCATTAGTGCTCCCAGTACTACACACTGTTTATCCTTTTTTTTGTCATGTCTGTCGTAGTAAATTTTGTTTCATTCGTAATAAAATATTTTAGTTATTTTCTTGTTATTATTCCAAACACATTTTACATGAATATATATATACATTTGTGGTGGTGAGAAGGCACTGGAAGATCTTGCCTCTTAACCATGCACCAATCAACATCCACAGTCCCCATCCATCACATAATATTACAAGAAACGAAGATGTGGGGGCGACACAATGATCATCATACTCAACCATGAAAATAAAACTTCACAGAAAATGGGCTGTAAAAGAACCAAAATATATTGCTGATGTTGCTCCCAGATCCTTCACTGGAGCAATATTGATTTGCCTAATGACTAGAGCGTTGCCGGGAATTGATGTTAATTATAGTGGTTGTCTGCATGTACACACCCTGGATGATTAGAGACAGTGAAACGAGAATTATGTTCTTACCACTTATTAGTTTATTATCTGCAGAATTTGCATTATAAATGACACACACACACACACACACACAAATAATCTTACGTGACCAATTAGAAAGATAAAGAGAGTAAGAAAAATACGTAAGAACTCAGCTCAGTTTGGAAAAGGTAATGTAAAAAAAGATAATATAAAATAATGACTTATTAATGATGTACAAATTAACTTAATTCAGGTGCAATTTTATCAAGGATATCACCTCAAGGTTGTCGTCCATCGTTAGTGTCGTCTTGAATGACGTCTTAATCTAACAGCGTATGTGTGTCACTACAGAGTCACTACTGAGACCACAAGGTTATCACCAGTGAACAGAGGCAAGACGTCACTAATCACAGTGCAAAGATGTAGCAAGTGACTGTAAGTTCATCTAGGAAAGTCTGTGAGGGTAGTGAGGGCATGGATGTTATGTTCTTAGTCATCTGTTCAACTGGACGTACCACAGACGAGCCTTTGAGATCAGAATGTAAAAATGCATCACATCAGCAGGTCCTGATACTCGTTTATATCAGTAAATATGTCTAATGGCATTCAAACAGTGTCACAGGATAACGTGTGTTCTATATTTCACTCAGTATTACAGTACGGTACTTGTAAGATGTTAAATTTCATAGAAAAGGACTTTGAATCTATAAAGACTTCGTTTAATCTTAATCTTCAGCAGGTCTGAGTCAATATCCACCAAATTATTATTCTTTGCGCTATTCAGAATGTGGGAAGGTGGCATCGCTTCCCTCCCTCAGCGATCCGCCAACCTAATCAGCGTCTGCAACATTAATCTCTAAACTGTGGTTAATCTTTGTCTTTCCCGGCGAAGCGCCAACCCGGTCAGTCCCGACTGATGCACCGGAGCCACTTAGTGGGCCATAAGCGCCGGTGGCTCGAGGAAGAAATTACCAGCGAGGTCGTCATCTGCGTCAGTTGCAGGATGGGTCCGGGTCCTCTTGGCTGTTGAGTCGTCGTCGTTCCCTTCGTCAGAATCCGAGCCATCGTCCTCCACGTAAGCACCCGAGCCTTCTTCCCCCACGTCAGTACCGGAGTCGTCACTTACGTCATCGCCTGCGTCAATGCTGGCGTCATCCTCTTCGCCAGAAGGCAGGACTGCCTCATAGATCCCGAGGGCCATCCTGCCGACGGAGGTCATAACCCCCCTGGCTATCCTTAACAGCCGCCCTCCGAAGGGCACCAGGTTGATCTGGTTGGCATTGTTGATGTTCGCCGCTAAGTTGGTGTTGTCGCTGTTGATGTTGTTGTCGTTGTTGTTATTGTTGTTGATGTTGTTGTTGTTGATGTTGTTGATGACATTGCCTACGGCGTCAGCCACGGTCATGATAGAGCTCAGGAAGACCAGCGGCAGCGCCTCCAGTAGCTTAGAGCCCTTGGGGGCTGCACAAGGGTCCGGTTGGGGCTGGTTGATGGGCAGATACATGACACCCTTACTTCTGCGGCGGACCCTGTTGCTCCGGAGACCTGAAGGAGACAATACTGACGGCGCAGGATGGTCAGCATAACCAGATGTTGTTGGCGTCTCTCCCTGGTCAGCATCTGAGGTTTGCCTCCCATAACCTTTACTGTGGCGACTTCTCGCATCCTGGAACCGCTCCTCCAGCGGATGTGTTACTCCAGAGGACGTCCTGTCCCAGCCAGTACGTCTCCTGAGGTCCTCTTGACTCGGCTCTCTTAGTTCACCCATCACCAGGGCGCGGATGGTTTCTTCAGGCTGGGATTTTATGGTCTCCAGCAGGATATACAGAGTCCTCTTGAGCTGCGAAGACTCCAAGCTTGAGATCCCATCCACTCCAGCTCCATCTTTACTGTGGATTCGTTTAGCACTGGATATGGATCCCGAACCCTTCTTCTCTCCAGCTGTGGCAGCATTGTCTCCCATATGAGTCACAGGTTTGTTTCCTTGTTTAAAGAATAACTTATCCCTCCTGGAGTCTTGATGATCTTCCTCTTCACTTAATACTGACATAGAATCCCCATTGCTTTTGATAGCTCCATGTCTGCTCCCCGAGTGTGGTAGTTTCGCAGTATCAACATCAACGTTCTCAGTGTGCAGACAGGGTGCATCAGCCTCTAACCCTCTCCTAGCCACGAAGGGCGAGGAGATGGGATAGACGTCTATCTCGTCCCTGTCGCCAGCAGGATGGTAAAGAAAGGAGTCGTGAGTAGCGAGTAGGTCTCCCCTGACGGGGGCAGAGAGAAGGGAGCAGAGAGGAACCTGTAAGTACACCAACAGGCCGAGACGCTGCGTCATCTTCCAAGTGGTCATGACATACGTGGGTGTCTGTGGCGGAGGGAATCATTGAGTCAATGTATTCAAGACTAGAAATATATGGGTAAAAACTATGCATAGGTTTGTACTACCAAACTAGATTTATAATGCAAACTTTTCCATAGGCCAAAGAGTAAACATAAAGCTAGCGCACAAAAATGTTGTTATAGGTTACTCAACTGTAGGGTATTTCAAAATTTTTATCCATGTACTGATTACCTTAATATTTACCATCAAAACTTTGTTGTTGATATTGATGTGATGGAAGAGATTGTCGCCGTACAGGATAAGCTCAGTGGACTCTTCTTCATCAACAGTGTATCCTCAGTCTTCGGCTTTGAATGTCTCATGGGCGTAGGAATCGTAGGCACGAGTGCAGCAGATGGCCCCTGTCGTGCAGCTGAGGTGCACGGCAGGTGTACGGCCAGAAGCAGGCGCGGTAGAGCTTACGTCTGTCAGCGGCACCGATCACTCACCCCGTGTCGCAGGACCTGCACACACAAATTCATGTTAATCGTTTCTTCAATCTACGCTTGATCGTCTAAGAACATCGTGATGGAGATGGCCGATACAATTCTTGTATCTTTCAAGAAAGGCATAAAAATATGTATCTTGCAGAGGCATTTTGAACGTCAAACCTGCCCTTCACGATCATAATGTGAGTGACATCGTAATGCTGAGCTGACGTTAAAAATGGGGGAGTTACAGTGAATGCTAAAAGTCTCAATGTAAGGTGAGGAGGGGAGGTGCTGCCCTCTAGCACGGGTTTATGACACTGTTTTGATTTCAGGCCTCATTCCTTTCCTCCTAGTTGCACGGGTAAAGACCTGAGTCGTGAACTTAAAGCGATGAATCTGCGACCGTCGTATCTAGGTGCGGCAGGACTCTGTTGTTCGCTATAGTGAAGGTGTTTGGTGATACTGGTTCGTCAGTTGGTCGCTAGAGGTTCTGTCGCTTGACAGGGATTCGGAGTCGTCATCCCAGCCCATTCCGGCGTTCCCTGGGGTCGCGGCTCTGGTGCCACGTCTGTTCTTGTCTGGCGACGTGATGTAGTCTTGCAGGACGTGGAGGGTGGCCAGAGCGGCCCGGGCGTAGGCTTTGCGAGACACACACCCGTCGGTGCCTCTTGGTTTATCAACTTTGCCACTGCTCCTCCAGTCCTGGTGTAGGCTGGTCAGCTTGTTCCCACCTCCACTAACACCGTCGACATGGAGGACACTAGAGCCCTCTACCTGACTGTCTCCAAGTCCTATACCTGTGACCTGGGAGGTCTTGACCTGGAGTCTCGCCAGCTGCATCTTCATGAGTGCCTCGTCGACGCGTCTGGCTGCCTGAACATCACGACGTCGTCTGCCGGGTATTGGCGGCGGCAACACAACGTTGACTTGGTTGCCATTGTTGCTGTTGCTGGCAACGTTGGCGTTGTTGCTGGCCACGTTGCTGTTGCTGTTGATGTTGTTGTTCTGGTTGTTGTTGTTGATGTTGTTGACGATGTTGGCGACGGCGTTGAAGACAGTGAGAGCCATGGAGGCGAAGGCCATCTGGGTGAGGGAGGAGGCGACGGTATCGGCGTAGGAGGGGCAGGAGGAGGCGCCGCCGCCGCTGACCGGCAGGTACATGACACCGGTATCTTCCCTCCGCCTTCTGACGGAGGGAAGGCGCCTCCCTCTTTCCTTCCCGCCCACATCCCCTCCATCCCTCACACTAGTGTTTCTCTCGTCGTCCTTGGTCGTCCCTCTCACTGCCCTTAGTAAGGCCGAGAAGGCACTAGGGAACTGTTGGCCGAAGGAGGGCAGATAGCCCGGCTGGTGCTGTGGCTGAGGCGAGGGTGTCGCCGATGCCCTCCTGCTGCTGCTGCTGCTGCTGCCCCCGACGTTAAGGATCCTGTGGGCGAGGCTGGCGCTCAAGAGGTACGACAGCCACTCCACGTACGTCTCCGTCGTAACGCTTAGCCTCGCCGCCTGCCAGTTCTCTGTGATGTGGAGCTTCACCAGCCTCTCCATCGCCTCCCTGAAGACTTCCAGACCTCCCCGAGTGTGTTCCGCCGCCAGCCTCCGCGTCTGCTCCTGAGACGGACTCGCGTCTTCATAAACCAAGTCCATTTTCATGATTTTGCTGTCGGTGTTGTGAACATGGACCAGCAACAGTATCAACACCGTAAGTATATCCGAAATCATGACAAGTACAATGAACGCACCGAGTTCAACACAGCTTAAACACAAATATATATATAAATATTATCAACTCCAAAATTCTTCCATCGTTGCACTCTCCATGAGGCGCCCTGACTTGTGTATACCGTTCCTTACACTCCCGCACGACCGCTCAACCTTCTTCACACCTCCATGACACAAAACTGCCAAGACCAATCGGGAAGACGAGGAGGATGACGTCATGCTCGGTGTCTACCAATGAGGAGCCACTTCCCTGAAGAACACAAGTTCAGGAGACCAATGGGTGATGAGGACGAGAAAGGCCGAGCACCAGGTATCTGGGTCAGTCGTCTGGTGCGCGAAGCTCTGTCTTCTGTTCAGTCCAGCAGCAGCAGATGTGGTGTCACTTCTAACAATGGACGCATTACTTAACCTCACACCTGCCACTGATTCACATGTGATGTACATAAGGACTTACATGTATTCTAGATGCCCAGAAACCTCCGAAAAGTCTAGCTATCCAGAGGAAATGGTTGAAAAATTGTCTACCTATGACCCTACCCCTCTTTAGTGCAATCAAAACCTTGGAAACCTCTGATCCTCACTCAAAAAATAAAACTTCTGCTTGGTTATCACAAAAATATGATAAAAAGTATATCTAATATTTCTACTGTCATTCGTATTATTGATAAACTTTGCAGCCATGAGCTTCCAGACCCCATGGGTACCAAGAGGTGTCCATGTTTGTGCTGTCGCCGAGGGTCTGAATGTCTACAATTTGTGTTTGTTTTCCCCTTCTTGCCATATCCTTTGTGATGCTTTCCTTCAACATGTACCCCATCTGTCTTACGTGAAGTCGTACACGTTGGTCTTCAGTATATACGGGTATATTTAATTAGTAGGGAATCGTCGTGCCTTACTTTGCCTTCCTCCATCCACCCTCCACCAGGGTACACAGTCTCTCCACTCACCACTACCAATCCAAACACACTCGACCAAGTCCCACTCGAGGGAGGGCCTGTTCAAGAGGAAGGTGCGCCAGGTGTGTCAGACCGTGTGACGGGTAACGGTATAGCTGGGAACGGCCCCGTAACGACCCCGTCACCCTACGTTACGCTCACATCGCTTCCACTTTTGTGCTTTACTTTCGTATAGGGTTTCTGGTGCAAGAGAGTGCTTACCCTACGACTTTCATAAGGCCGGATGACCCATGTTAGCTTAGGGAAGATAGGGCTTTGTCTCCACAACCACGGTCATGAAACTGTTGTTAAAGTCACGGGTTCTATGTTGATCACACAGACGCATACACAGACACACACGGGGCGTCACCCTAGCGGACAGTGCGGCGTCAGTTTGTCAAGTGAACACAGGCGGACGAGAAGTGTCGGGGCTTGTGTCGACCTGGCCTCTTATAATCGACCTCTGCTCTAGCTTGCCTCCACGTTCGACCTCCAGTCCGTAAGAGAATGAACGAATGTTAAGCTGGTCTGTGGCGGGTCTCACCAGGAACAAAACAAGCACGAGTAGCTGACCCTAACTGAGATAGGTCGACCTCTGACCATAACAAGATAGTCGTCCTTATAATACCAGAAGACGAAGTATTCGACCTCTCGTGTGAGGCGAGATATTATCTACCTGGATATAAGGATGAAGGTATGAGAAGCTGACACATATACCTGTAAGGGAGATGAGAATTTGGCTCCTAATTTCCATACCTGTCATCGTGGCAGGACGCACTAACACTCCGGGCGAAGAGCATCTCCTTCCGCGCATCGCTACTGACGGAGCGGAAGCGGGAAGCCTCATCCCCCCTACAGAAGGAAGGTAAGTTAAACACCGGGGTATCAGAGCCACACTGAAACCCGTCCTGTAAACAGAGTACACCGTAAAGTAAGTTGGCGGGTCCGTATATTGCTGTAAAGCCTAGAGTTCTGCGGCGTAATGAATCGCCGTAATTCTTGGCCCCTCGACAATTCCTGCTGCAGTACGATGAATTACCTCCCACAGGACGTTAACCTGTCTCCTTAGGTACGATGACGTAGCCACTTAGATACGGCCTCACCACATTAGGACGATAACACTAAGCCGTAGGACACGAAACCTTCACCATCTGGATATAATAACAATCCCTTCAGCACGATAATAACCCCTTTGATACAATTTCGTAATCCTTAAATACTACCCAAGCCCTTAATTACAACTACTGAATCCCAGGCTTCGACTTAATCCTTCGTCTTAAAACTCTCCTCCTTAGGCACAACAACTTCATCCCTTGTATTCTGCAAATCAAACCCTTTTGGATACAACTATCAGATGGATTTAACTCAGAAACAACACCCCGCTTCTTCCATCTCCACCATGAGTTTGAAAACTTCCTCCCTTGAGAACGATGTTCTGGACGCCATGAGCAAAGCCACTGAAGATGAGAAGTAGTTACAGTTACAATATGAGCTGCATATTGCTGGATCTGTGCTCAAAAGCTTTTGGAATAAGAACTGATAAGGTTACGAGAGAAAATATCATAGTAAAATGAAATACTGAAAATTACGAAGATGAATAATAAAAATGCACGCGCAGTTAAATTACTAGGAAGATGAACTTGGTGATATATAAGAAACAAAAAAGGAGAGTTCTTTAAACTGAAGATAATACCTGACGATAAGAAAGATTACAATAAAGATTACAAAGAATTACAACAATTACAAGCACAACAGGGTAAGAGGGCAAATGGATATTACTATACTGTACATGCGACGTGAATAATTACAACATACACCCATGAAAGCGAAGCAAGATCTCTGACAGTATCTTCATTACCTACTTTTTAATATTTGTAACTAATAATTACGGCCGTAATAACACTAACAATCGGTAGAACTACAGCCCAAATAAATAACTAATTAATCTGTTAATGTTAAACATCCAAGAGAGACAAAAACACTTCAAACATACTCGTATAGTGAAAAATATATACACTTTGATATATTTTTAGAAAAACTCACACTGTGAGTGTGTGTGTATGTGTGTGTGTAAAGATTCGCCGGGTCCAAACCTAGCACAGCCTGGGCTCTTGTCAGTGTGTACATTTTTATTTTTAGCCTAGTATGTCGATGCTGGTACAAGCCATGTTTTTCTTTCTGGTTGTGGGCTGCTTTTCGAGCCTGTGAACCTCAGGGTTTTTTAAATACACTACTGACCAACTATATCTGCTAACGGCTAACACTTGCCTCGCTCCCTCCCTCACCACCTAGATCCGGGAGAGCTGGGCGCGGGTGGCGGGTGTACCGTCCATCGCAGACCCCGTCCTCCTCCGCCGGCCCAGGCTGCCTAACCCCGAGCGGTATCACCACCTTCACTTGGCTGAACTTCGCCCTCGCCGTCGGTCAACTGGCCGCCAACATCGCCAACAACATCAATAACAATAATAACAACAATAATAACAACAACAATAATGACAACAACGTGAATATAGCAAATAACAACAATAATAACAACAATGTCAACGATGTGCAGTTCTCGCCGCCAATGGGTCGCTCCAGCAGGGAGGTTGTCAGGGTGAGGCCCGCTCTCTCCAAACAACCCTTGCAAAATCCTGCAAGCTCGTCCCTTCATTTAACAATATCGAAAGTTATTCACATATCTATTTCCAGTCACATAAGAGTAGATTTAGAAAAACATTATCTAAGTCTTGTAAAATCTAATGCATAATAAGTGACCTATATAAGTCTCCCCTGAACTTTTGGCATACGAGTTTCATTAACTATTTATCCTCCCTCACTCAGGCCTTCAGTGTGAGGGGCATCGCCAGCGAACTTTGCAAAGCTTCCAATTCCACCCTGAGACCCGCGCCCCAGCGAAGCAGTACACCATCCTCCCACGGAGTCAGCCAACGGAGGGGCGGTGGAGCGGACGTCAGCCACAATACTGAACCAATTGACCAAAACATTTATGACCCAAACCTGAGGAATAATGGCAAGGAATTAACATGTATTTATTTTTAACCCAATGAAACTACTGCCTCGATGGTACGTTGTAAAGTTATCAATTACTGTTATGTATACGTAATTCATTTCTGAGCCTGACACGCAATATTTCATGATCGTGTTGAGCAAAGAACATCCTTTGGACGTCGCTAAAACTGCGGCTGTACCATCTGGAAAACAGCCAGCAGGTGGTGGAGTGATGGGGGATGTGATGTTACCGTGTGTTCTCCTGCAGGACTGGGGCTGGAGAGGGATCCTTTCGAAGGGGCGGCGCCCCTGGGAACAGTGCTGGGTCTAGGGTTGTGGCAGCGGGTGGTGGGGGAGAAGGAGCCCCTCTGCCTTTTGCACGCCTTCTGTACCACCGCCGCCCACGTCAGCACCAGCACCGCCCACAACACGAGCCAGGCCACCTACGTCACCGCTGCCGTCACCAGTGTTCTCAGGTATCCGTCACTGCAGATCAGGTATTGCCTACACTGTTACACAAGTCTTTCACTGCATGTCCGATGTGTGTGGTACTGGTGACCTTTCAGTACGTGTATGACACGGATTCTGCCTTAATTACTGGTAACTGGTGGTCAGGCTTATCCAGGATTCCTTTAATACTATCTATCTTGGCTGTAAGACTCTGACATTACTGCTAATTAGTCGACTGATGAACAATAACTGTGGAATTTCTTCGAAAAACCCGTATACGATCAATTAGGACACGTAATCGTTGAAAAACTTTGGAGTTATGGAAAAGAACTCTAAATGCATAACATTTCCCTTTAAATTTCCGAGTGTCTTTTACAGACTATGATGTCCATAACAACTTTAGCAACATGTCAAAAGGGTAATATTCATCAGGTAAGAGACGTCACTCCTTAAGTCCGTGTTGGAATCTTGAGTTCTCATCTTGTATGTTCGTCCTCTCTTTCACAGTCGTAGCATCGGCAGGTGGCTCCTCCAGGAAGGTAGGGCTCCTGAAGGTATGGACGCCGGGGATCTGCTGGCCGCTTTGCAGCTGGGTAAGGCGGGTCACCCCTGCAAAAGGCTGTATCCCTGCCACCAGCCAGGTCCTCGTCTCTGGTGGTGACTTGAGGTAAACCTTGATGGTTTGTGGTGACCTCTGACGACCTATGATGTACTGTAATGATATCGAGTGTTTCGTAGTGACCTATAATGACCTTTGGGAACCTGATGTCAAACTGCAGTGACTTGTAACGACCTATATTGACTGGTGGTAACGATGACCTACATCGATTTACGGTGATCTAAAATGACCTTCCTTGGGTGGTTTAACAATCTGTGACACACACGATAATTTGAGCTTTTTCTTACCTAAAACGGCCTTTTGTGGCGTGTGAAGACCAATCGTGATCTACAGTAACCTGTGGACAAAAATCGTATTGAGATGATGACCTGTAATGAGTTCTGGGGATCTGTACTCGCACCTTGTGACGATAAGTGTAATGACCTGTAGATACTTGTGGTGCTTGTGAAATGACGAAAGAGCGACTTAGAACAGGGATGAAATGTTACAGGAACCGTATGCGCTTAGGAAAGTACGGTACTGAAGCCAACAGCTTCAGCAAGAACAGTCGGCTCTTAAGAAAGGACGGTATAAATGTCTATTTAGCTGAACTAGACACCGTAGGATTTCAGTGTTTCAGAAGTGAAGTCTGTTATCTAGGAATGACTGAAGTAACTCCTCAAGGACCTTAACTCTCGACGGATATATACATCCTTTTAGTAAGTTGAAAAACGTCAGGGAATGCAAACTTGACGCAGGATTTTGTCACACGGCAAAAAATGTATAACAGAAAGATACAACGAATATGAAATACAATATACTGACGTTATAACTGTACAGTGTAATACTGATGGAAGTCTGTATTGCTCAGTTCACTGTTATACTTCCCGTCCTGCTGGCCTCGGCGGGACCCGATGATGATATGTTCACAACGAATCAAACTTTGCTGAACAATTATCGCAATGATCCATCGGTAATGTCTAGGGATAGGAACCCTCTTGGGAGGTCGCCGATGACCGCCACAACGTCCGCGGACGAACCAAGAGGCGACGACCACGAAAGACGAGGAACCGCCCTCTGGGGCGCAGGAACTGGACCACTTGGCGAAGAGCTTTCCCTTCCTCGAGAAAAATCCGACGACAGTGGTTGGTCTTGGCACCTTCTGGAGAGACGCGATGAGGCCGGGTGGCGCCCCTGGCTTCAGGCAGGTGCTGGGGTCTACTACAGATCACCAGCACTGCTTGTGGACCGCCACCAAGGCGACGCTGCTACTGCAGGAGGCTCCAACCCCGGCCACAGGTAAGTCACCTATCGTCTTACACACAAGGACTGAACCTTATGGAAAACTCACATTTCCTTTAAAGATACAACCACACATGCACGTGGGAATCTAACTTCATAACAGCTCTCTTTGTCCTTCGCTGCGTTTGTTACAGCTCTGGCAGACTGAATAGCCATTGGTGGCCTTGGTTACCACCTACCACAACCACTACAACCCAGGACACCCCACCGCTGGACCCACTCGAGTTCGTCCTAAGACGCCGTCAGCGACTGCGCCAGGAGGAACAGGGTTCCTCCTCCTCCTCCTACGCCAGCAGGCACGGCCGGCCCAAACGCAAGAAAAAGAAGTGAGTATCCAGTTAGTCTCGGAACTTCTGAAGGAGGCGAGGTTCCTTGTGGTTTCCATATTCATTCACAGCAATACATACTCAAGAGAGTATTCTATGAGCGTAACATAATCACACGAGTTATTTTCCATTAGTCTGACTGGTGACTATACGACACAGCAGTAATCAACTTTGTTTCGTAATGCACACCAAATATTCTCATCAGTAACTTTCTGCCACTCGTTGTGGTAATTCCCACTATCATATCGCTCATTATTTGGCTTGACTATATCATCGTATCAGTTTGTTCCTTGAATTCACGTTTCTCCTGATAACTCATAGATCTTTGACGTTGTTCTCACTTCATGTGTCTTTCCCCGCTAGGTCTCTGTAAGGAGTCACCGACATATTGTTAATCCCTCCACGGTTTATTTGCTTAATCTGTTCTTCACTGAATTCCATCAGGCTCTCTTCTGCCCATCTGTACTTTATAATTAGGTAGTTTTGCATTCATCCTTTATCTATGGATCCAGTCATCTTAGTCTCGTATCCAAAATACTGATTTTTTTTTTATGTCAATTTCTGATATTCTTACAAACACTACTGAAGCTAATACTGAAGCTAGCGCTTCAGCTAATATTGACGCAAATAGTAATAATGTTCTCTCGAGAGAAAGCTCTTTTCTTCAGTTCTGGTTCCATCTGCTACCACTTTACATCTTCCATTTAAAAAGTTTTTGACCCATTTCCCTTTAATTTCTTGCATCGCTACATTTTGTAATAACATTGAGAGATAGATAGATAGATATATAGAGAGGTGCGCTTAAATTCCCAGTGGCTGCGTTACAGACAGCAGCAGCAGGTGACGTTTCTGATGCCACAACCGAGCCACGAGGACCCCAGCTCCTCCTGCCCTGGCGACGATGCCATACACTCCTTCACCCTCCTGAACTTCCTCCTGGCGGCAGCCTCCCTCGTCAGCAACATCATTAATAACAACAACAATAACAATAATAATAATAATAACAATAACAACAACAACGACAACATCAACGTAAGCAATAACAACAATAACGCCAATAATGTCAACAACATCGACCTGAACCAAATGGGGCGACGTCGGCGGCGGGCGCCTCGCCAGGTGAGTTCCAGACCCATCCAGTCTTCGTCCTGACGAAATATAATCTCAGGATAAACAATACACAATTTTCATTTCAGTAACTAAATTTGCGGGACGTAATCTACAATCATGTCTCCCTCTAAGGGCAGGATACCGTACTGCTTTTCATATTTTTCTTCCCAAGAATCAACAAGGCCACAATCCTTCATTTACGGACCAATTGCCTTGAAACTTGGTAAGCATGTAACTTAGTTCTATACACCCAAATGCCTTTTTCTCTTTGTTTTTATTGTGGTCTTAGGGTGTTTTATGAGGTCATAGGTCAAACAATTGTCTGCTAATAATCTGTCACTGGCCGACATCACTGATATTAACTGGACATCAATAATCTCTTCGTAAGCGTTGTGAGCGAATGTCTGTGACACATAAGAACGCAAACACTGTTTTTGAATTTTTGATTCGACCATTTTTGGCTCTTCTTATGGGTGAAAGGTCATCGAGCATTTTCTTGGGGGGGGGGGGGGGGGTAATACTTAACAAAACTT